>BRDA01002246.1:8542-30430 GCA_036984385.1 Crenuchus spilurus
CTAACACACCACCACCACATCAGTATCACTGAGAATGATCCACTAGCTCTGTGGGGTCCTGACTACAGTCTGTGCTCAGTGGAGCTAAAATGAGGTGATGAGAGGAGATATAAGCTGTAATGAAGTGGCTGGTGGCCTCTTGGCTCTGCCTTTACAGCATCATTTCTTCACAGCTGTTTTTATAAAGATTCAGATTTACTCTGTTGATCTCATACATACCAGTGAATATGATTAATAATTAGATATTAAAATCTCTGCACTGTAAATAATGATATAGTAATGTCTAGAGAAGACAAACCATCTTAGATCTAGTCTAAATAGCTGTGTAATATTTAACCTGTGTGTGTGTGTTGTGATTGCTGGTGAATCATGACTGAGAAACAGACACCTGGCGCTCCTGCAGATCAGTGTCCAGTTCAAAGCTCTTCTCTTTGATCATTTGCAGTATTTGATTCTTGACACACATCCACTTTACAAAGAAGCACACTCATTAAAGAGCTCATAAAGTACATTATTCTTTATTTGATTTCCCTCTGGAAACCACTTCTAATGTCTGTGTGTGTTTGTGTGTTTAAAACAGTCATCAGTCATCTTTATGATCATTTTACAACCTTACAATTAAGACTGATATGTAAATGAGTCTTAAAGATTGAGTAGGCGGGCATATGTAAATATGTCTGTTTCTGTGACATCATAAACTCAGTTAATTTAAATTGGGCTGTTTTTGCAGATTAGTTACTATACCTGGCCTGGATCTCATACTGATCAGACTGATGAGATGAATGTCTCTTTCTCTCCGCCTCAGGAACGAGCGAGAAGGGATCCCTGCTAACCTCCTGCAGATGCTGGATGTGTGTGTGGAGATCCCTCAGCAGGGGGTCACCCGATCTCTCAACGTGCACGTGAGCGCCGCCCTGCTGGTGTGGGAGTACAGCAGACAGCATCTGAGCTCTGACAAAGGCTCCGATCTACTGAAGTGACTCGTTAGCACAGTCTGATTGTCTCACCTGGTCTCACCTGACTCGTAACTGTCAGAAGAGCTTCATCAGTTTAAGATCAGATAAGCATCATTTCTAAAGACTCAAAAAGACTGACGTTCATTTTAGTACTTAAACCAGTTTGTGCAGTAATTCTTATTCTGATCTATGATGATGTATAAGATGAGATGTGTGATGTTTTAAGTGGTTTTAGATGCTAATAAAGTTTGATTATTCAAATTTGAAGGTTACAGCAGACAGGAGTGAGGTGTGTATAAATCAGTGAGAGAGTAAACACGGCTCCTCCAGCCCACACTGAGTGTTTGATTTTCCGCTTTGTCAGCTGATGGAGTGTTTCTGCCTCAGCCCGCCCTGCCTGACACACATGGTGTGTGTTTGGGTCATGGTTACTGACATGGTTTCTGTACTGTAGAGTGTGTGTGTGTGTGTGTGGTTGTAAATGGCCTGCTCTCAGGTCTGGGAGCTGGGTACTGAGCTCAGGTCCGGGGCTCGGAGCTGAGCGCTCTGTGCCTTATTGAGATGGAGGTGCCAGGCAGCAGGTGGCTGGATGCCAGTGAGTCTCTCCTGGGGGAGCTGCGACTGTCGTGGAGGAACTCGACGAGCTCTCGGCTCAGCGGGGCGAGTCGGGCAAAGCTGCTGATGGAGGTGCTGATGGTGCTGATGTGCGTGGGGGCCGTCACAGGTGAGCTTTGCTTTAGCTTCATTATTATCAGAATCACTTTTTTCACCAAGTATGATACACATACAAGTAATCTGACTCATGACATGTAACAGCACAATAAACAGTAGAACAGAGATAATAAAGTGAAACACGGCTAAAGTAAACGAGTGATAAAGAGCTGAGAGAGATGTAAATAGTAAAGACAATATATACACGCTATAATATACAGAAATGTCATGTGTGTTCATCAGCTGATGAGCTTCATCACTAATATCACTAATCACTGCAGTGTTCTCTAATCAGCTCTATATCAGCTCATTCAAACTCATATTCGTCTGTAAAGTTTGACTCATTTCTTTGTGAAGATGTGAGGTATGAGTTATCAGTTACACTGCTCAAAAGTATGTGGACACCCCTTCTATTGAATTCAGCTGAACACAGATGTACAAATACACACACACACACAGTCCCTGTACAGAAGTACTGCTAATAGAATAAGATTGTCTGGAGCAGGTGTCCTCATACTTTTGTCCCTACAGTGAATATCAGCTGCAGTGTGAGTTTACGAGAAACTCCTGAACTCTTTCATCTGCTGTTGTGTTTATTATAAGATCTGATTTTTGAATTTACTCCATATAAACACAAACAAAGGAACAGTTCGCTCAAACTCCTATTTACACACCACATCCACTACGTCTGCGACACTTTCACTCACATCTGAGTGGCTTCAGAGCAGTTCTGCTGATGTTTGTGCAGAAAAACAGGTTGTTTGGGTGACTGAGATGAGTGTAAAATGGTGTGAATAGGATTTGTAGGTGAAGCGTTAAAGTGATGTGATGGTGTTTAGTCTACAGTAAGTGTGAGAGTGTTCAGATGGATGTGATTATTAATCACCTGTTTGTGTGCTCAGGGAACATCCTGGTCATCGTCATCGTGGTGGCAACAAAGACCTTCCACAGCGTGACGTCAGTGCTGATTATTAATCTGGCCATCAGTGATTTCCTGGTTGGCATTGGAGTCATGCCGTTCGTGGCCGTTTCCATCATGAATAACGGATGGGTGAACTGCAATGTCCGTACCACCTGCCTCACACTCATACGTCACTCTGACATCGTCTGCTAATCCTGATCTTACTCAGTCTAGAAAAGGTTCTCTGGATCTGGAGTATTACACTCACTGTCCACGTTATCATAGCTTCTGTCCCTCTGACACACACTAACATACCACCACCACGTCACGGTCACTGAGAATGATCCTCCTGCTCTGTGGGGGTCCTGACCAGTGGGGAACAGGACACTTTAATAGCTATTGTGTACCTAATAAAGTGGACAGTGAGTGTAGTCTGTTAGTCTGTACTTCAGTACTTTTATTTTTACTTATTTTCTATTTTCACTCTTTCATTATCTCTCCGTCTTAAATATTTAACCATCAGACCTAATCCATATCAAACACCACAGCTCTGCTCATTTATGTAAGAAGTGTTAACCTCACAGGTCTGGTTTTAAACTATATTTTAAATCAAATGTTCTAACTGATATGATTTCTGACCAACAGTGACCCCAAAACATCAACTTTTTATTTTTATCTACAGTCACCCCCCCCACACACACACACACACACTTCTCTGAAACGCCTGTGGTTCTGTAAAGATACTTTTAACTCAAGGTTCTTTAGAGAACCTATAGTGTGAAGGTGCTTAAAGAACCTCCTCATAATGTACATTTTCCTAGAATTCTTTAAATAAACCAGTAAAGGTTCCCCAGCATTTCCAAGAGAACCCTTAGTGAAAGTGAAGCTGTGTGTGTATAAACTCTTGTTTCTGATTAAATCTTCCTGGTTTCTGCAGGACTTGTGTCTGTATGTTGGTTATACATCCTCAGTCTACTGCACTGCCTCAGTACTGACCCTGGCTGCCATTGCTCTGGACCGTTATTACTCCATCGTGGACTGTCTACGGTACGACTCGCGCTGTACTGTGTGGAGAACCGGAGCAGCTGTGCTGTGGATCTGGTTACAGGCGATGCTCACCAGTTGTCCTCCTCTGTTGGGCTGGAGCAATGTCAGCTTCATGGGACCGATGTACAGCTGTTCTGTCAACTGGGCCAGCAGTCCCAGCTATACGGTCTTCATGGCCGCCCTGTCCTTCCTCCTCCCAGCCGTGGTCATCCTGTTCTGCTACGTGAAGATTGTACGGGTGGCTCGGCACCACGCCCGGAGGATCCACAGCCTTGAGGAGCACCTCCAGCGCAGCAGGAGACGCCCTGTACCCATGTCTTCTGAATCGGCTCGCCGGCATTCAGCTTCAGAGCTGGAAGCGCGTGACCCGTCCAGACTGGTGTACTACGTGAGTGGGAGGTTTGTCTCGGAGGCCCGGTTTGATGCTCCTCACTGCGATCTTGTAGGAGAACCAGCTCCACAGCTGGGAGGAGAAAACAAACCTCCCACCCGCCGCCTGCACACGTTACTCACTCATCTGCAGAGTGCCAGCAGCCAGCAAGTCAGCCATCCTCATCACGGGATCGTCAGGCTCTTCATGGTCATCGCTGCCTTCTTCCTCTGCTGGACTCCTTACATCAGTGTGGCTTTGGTCCAGGCCACCGAGACCGCCCTCTCTCACTCAGCGAGCCAAGTCCCTCCCGCTGTGGTCACCTTCTCCTACTGGCTAGTGCTGTTCAACTCGGACATCAACCCACTGCTGTACGCCCTGCTCAGCAAGCGCTTCCAGGGGGCGATGCAGACCCTCCAGCAGAAGATCCGGGCCAGGTTGGGGGGTGTGGTCAAAAGAGGAGACAGAAGAACAGACGGAGATGGTATAGGACGCACAACTCCCTCTAACCTAACAACTGTGAACGGGGAGCAACGAGACCGAAGACCTGGTCAGACCAGCTCGCACTACTCCTCCATCTTCACAGTCGATGCTCCGTTTCCAAAAAGGTGTAAAGAACAAGTGAACGAAGACCTCCTACCAGGAAGTGTGTCCTCATCCTCCACATCCTCCTTCTCCACGTCCTCCTCGTCCTGCTCACTCTGGAATAACTGCAGTGGAGGTTCTGAGCGGTCCGACTGCTTAAAGGTTCCCTCAAAGCCACTTGAGCGGGACAGGCTCCCCAGCTCAGTAACCACTGAGAGACAGACCACATTCTTCTATGGTCAGATCACAGTACGAGTGGAGCACGAAATCTGCTGACCCTGCACATTCTCCTCCATCTTCTACAGAACAAACTGCACTTTTTAATGCTGTTTATTTACGGAAACATTTTAGTGTGTGTCCAGAATAGAGGTCTGCATTACCGCGAGACCCGTTACAATACCTTGCGGCACGGGACTAAAGTTAATTGTCTTTTGTGGGAGTGGTCGGTCAGTCAGTCCAGACATCGTGGTAGCGGGAGTAGACATACATGTCAAAAAATGCTGCAAATTAATAGTCTAGAAGATAATAATCATGCAGAAATTACCTGCATAATGATCATAAACACAGATAATCAGTCAGTAAGAAAGTCAAAATACTGGCGGAGCTTCCCGTGAACAGACGGACTCACTCACACATACATGGGCTCTCTCTCTTTGTGCTGCCCAAATAATGATTCATTATAACCTAAAAAATATTTTGCTATTGTAATAAATATTGTAGTGTCGAGGTCACATGGTCGAGGTCACATGGTATATGTCGAGGTCACATGGTATGGGTGACGTCATCACCCAGAAGCACTTGCGGGTTGTACACAGTTGCACACAGTTGCAAAACAGTTATGAATTGTTCATATGTTATTTTATGCAGTTGTGTTGTGTTGGATTACTGTTTTATTAATGTAGTCGTCATCCTGTGTTGGTAGATGTGATTAATTTGTTTATGTGAGTAACTTACCATCTGTGAGATGTGGAGTAGCATTAGTGTCATCAGCAACTCGGAGCATGTTGTGTATTTGGGAGGCTATTATGCTAAGTATTCACAAGTGAGCATAAAAAGATTGTTCTGCATTATGCTGGAATCGTTTAATTACTTTTCTCTCATCACACCACAATATGTAATATGCTCTGCATTTAATCTGATTGATGTGAGCATCAGGGGCGGTACTAGGGCTGGGCTATAGAGCTAAAACTCAGAGTCTTACCTCAATAGTTCCACATCTTACATCCAACCCAGAACCGATCCACCAACATCCGCTCCCCTCCTTCTGTCTCAATGGGACTGCTCGCGCACACCCCCCCCCACACACACACACACACCGGACGACAAACTAAACTCAACTCGCGCGCGAACGCTCCCCCCTAACAAATCAGTCCCGCGCAGACCTCTAGTCCAGAACTTTTTCCAACAAATTAAACGTGCTTTACAGGAGCTTCTCTGTGATTTTATTCCCATCCAGATCCACCATGTCTGACTGGTTTCCTCTCGTCCTCTGAGACTGAATGAACTCGGAGCTGGTCTGATCAGTTTAGTCCCGTCTGTACTACATCTCTGTGACTGCAGACAGATACTGTCTCATGTTTGTAAATAAAGATGTTTGTCTGCTGCTACTGACTGTGTTTAGACCTTTAATGCACAGAACCACTAAAACCCAAATCACAAAGTGATCTGAAAGCTTTAGAAGAGCATTTAATCATCTACTTGGTGTGGATGGAGGGTTTTCCACTTTATACACTACCTGAGAGATCATTATGTGCAGGACAAGGAAATAAAAGTGAGATACTGTTCACTTCTACTCATCATATATAAAAGTGAAGCTGAACATAAACATTTATTAATTTTTTCAATTTTTAAAGCATATTTTATTCATTTTACAATGTTTACAAATATAGAACATAATATACTCTGAAAACTAGTCAGCATCTCTGTGCTTTTACAATACAGATCAGGGGTGCGTTTCCCGAAAGCGATTGAACTTTGCGATTTCCGAACAACTTTAACAACAACGTAACTTTAAGAACGCGATTTTACCGACTGTTTCCCAAAAGCCATCTTATCTTCCAAACTTACGAACGAGTCATTAAGTAGCACTCAGTTAACTCCGCCCTCGTGTCTGCGTCAAATAGGCTCGGCCAGTCGAAAACTGAAACACCGATTTTACATTTCTTGATTATTAAGCCACAAACGTTCATTCATTCATTCTCACACCCGCTTAATCCTTATTAGGGTCGCGGTTAGACCCCTACCCCCTCACTGGGCGCAGGGCAGGGCAGTACACTATTCAACTAAGCCCAGGACAGGGCGCCAGTCCATCGCTGGGTGACACACACACACACACACAGACACACCTACGGACAATTTTTTTTTTTTTTTTTTTTTTTTTTTTTTTAAGAGTACCCAATTCACCTGACCTCCATGTTTTTGGACTGTGGGAGGAAACCGGAGACCCCGGAGGAAACCCACGCAGACACGGGGAGAACATGGAAACTCCGCTCAG
This sequence comes from Crenuchus spilurus, assembly GCA_036984385.1. Taxonomy (NCBI): domain Eukaryota; kingdom Metazoa; phylum Chordata; class Actinopteri; order Characiformes; family Crenuchidae; genus Crenuchus; species Crenuchus spilurus. The sequence goes on from BRDA01002246.1 coordinate 15,607, forward strand.
ATGGGGAATCGAACCCAAGACCCCAGCGCTGAGAGGCGAACGTGCTAACCACTAAGCCACCGTGCCCCCCAAGCCACAAACGTATCGTTATGTAAACAATAATTATAAAACCAAACATCAAAAAAGTATCTACACTACATACATGCAAAAAAAAAAAAACATTTCACTTGCAGTTGCTCTCCATTGCATGCCAACCCTACCTATAAATAATAAGTTAATTTGATTGGTTAAGAGTTGACAAGCTTAGTAGGCCAATTTGTAACCTTTGCTTTAAGTATTATATTTAAGTATAATACCTTTAAGTATTTTAAGAGTTTTACACATTTCTGCTTAGGTTATGCAGAAATCACAAGCAGTCCATATAAAACAAAACGCTGATTCCCATTTGAATGGTCTGTTCCACCTTAAAAGCTCCAAAAATAGTATCTACAGACTAAAGCCTGTGTGCCGCCACAGAAGCATTGAAGGCAGAATGGTAAATTAGCAGCTTTTAAGGTCGGATAGCAAATTCATGTGTTATTTATGTAAGGAAAAGTGTGTTTAAAGTGCATATTTAAGAAAGCTAAGTAGATAGCAATCTACTTACACGTAATGCTGTAGCTTGAGCAGCTTGTGCACCTTAAGAAATGCGCAATCCACCTGACCAATAATGAGCCAGGCAGGCAAACGAGAGGAATCGATATTAACATGGAATGGTATGATCCACTTTAGGGGTGCTTGAAATCGTATAACAAGATTCTTCGAGGCATAGATACTGCATTGTTTTTGTAGTATTTAACATTATAGGTAAGAAGTATATTTAAATGTTTTGACACCCCCAAACTATTGTTTTTACCCCTTCAGGGGGGGTTGAAGTCTTAATTGGGGCGGGGGGTCAGTATTCAGACCGTAATTTGCACCCTGGATTGGCTGCCAGGTGTGTTAAAAACGTTGAATCATATTTATACAGTCAGAACATTATCACCATCTACTTAATAGTGGGAAGTCGATTACTCTGTAACACTTACCGGAATCATTGGCATCAGTGGCTCGCGGGGCATCACTGTTATGCCACTCAATGTACCAGAAGTCCATTCGAAGTACAGCTTCACTACAGCAGCTCTAGAATATCCCAGTTAGTGGTTTCTGAGATGCTGCTTCCACCGTGTTTCACAGGTACCCTGTTATCATGAACATCAGCCATATCACGTCCTTTGTCCATGATCGAGTCAAACAGCAGCACACAAAATAACATCACATCTAATAAATGTTGTTGTTGTTTATTCATGTTTTCATTTTCCTCAAATGTGATAATCATAAGTTGCATTTTGAGTGTAAAAATCGTCATTCCTTACAAAGGTTTACAATCATTTCTTGCAATAATTCCAGAGGAATACTATATCATATTTATTGTCATTGGAACAATGACAATGGGAGACAGTGCTGATGATTTCTATTGCAAACAAAAGAAAAGACAGTGAAGCTGACCACTAGCTGTCTGTTTCTGCATGCGCATTCACCTGACCTCACCTGATCTTACCTGATTTTACCTGAGCTCACCTCACATCACTTGTCCTCACCTCACGTGACCTGACCTCAGCTCAGTCCTCAGGATGCAGGAGTAGAGAAACAACTCTAAACACAATCTGAATATGATGAGAAGTTCTGCTGTAATCTGGGGAACAAGTTCAGTGATCTGGAGCTGGTGCTGGTTCTGAACACCTGCTCCACAAAGCACGTTGTGTAAGTGCGTTTCAGAAAGGTCATACATTCACAAGGCAGTCGTGGCCTTTTAACGTCTTTTCTGTCTGTCGCTTCACTGGCAATGCCCAGGTTTTGCTGTGGCAGTGCCATCTGACCCTGAAGTAGCCTCACAGTGGTTAACACGTTCTCTGAAGTAAACAGCCTGGATGTCCTGGTTCCTCCGGTGGAGGTCCTGGCCCATTAGGATGAGTCCTGAAAGTGTCCTTTGTTAACCTCCGGGCTGAAGATGCCCGTTAGGTGTCCTCTGAGCAGAAGTTGGCACTGGTTGTAGACGATGTTGAAGTGCTGTAGTGGTGCTGCATGCTGTAGCAGTGTAATGAGCAGCTTCATCAGTCTGGTTCTGCTGCGACCAAGCCGTACATCATTAAAGCAGCGGTACAAAAGAAAAGCAGGACTGGCCTACAGCATGCTCTGCTGGGAGGGTGGAGTAGTTAAGGCCATAATCACAGCTCTAAACAATTCATACTGGACCTTAAACAGCCTCAGTCTCAGAACTGGTGTACCTGCAGGCTTTTAGTCCAATCAAACAGGACTGAACCTCAGAAACCCAGTCAGCTGTTTCAGGACTGATGATATGTTCAGCTTTCCTCAGAACCACATCAACCAAAACCAGCCAACATTGCAGATTATAAAGCTGTGAATGTGATGTAAGTCAGACTCTGAGCTCAGACTGAGATATTCCTCACACTTCTGAGACTTTTATGAGCTTTAGCTGAACACAGCATCAGTCCAGCAGATTCCAAATTATCATTCTGATCTGCTTGTCTGCAGTCAGTCGTCACCGCGTGGATAAGAGTGGTGACAGCTGCCTGGTTTGGGTCTTTAAAGGAGCAGTTTGGTGAAGAAGATCTTTTTTTCCTCTGACTGCAGACATCTCCACTGCCTGAGATGTGTTTGGTGCCCAGAGTCTAATCTCACTTAATGGATGTTTATATTTTCACAACCTTTCATCTCCATTTTTACATCATGTGAACATTTCATAATGAACAGGAATCTACCTACAGAATAAACATGAGCGTTCTTTCTGTCCTCTTCTCTGTTTTCTGGACAGTGATGAGACGTCTGAGATGGACCTCTCCTTCTAAAGAAGAACACTGGACATCACACACATCTTAGCCAATCTGCTACTTTTGGTAAAGACTGCAAATGTGTTTTTTGGCCAAATGATTCCTTTAAGAAGTGCAGAAAGTTTTGAAAGTTCTGGTTTGGGCTGGTGCCGGCCATGTTGAACACTGGGCCGTGTCTGAGTTGGTGTAGAAGGTGCTGGTTATTGTGTGAGAGATTAATAACAGCCTTTAGAATAGAGGTCATCAGAGAGATTCTCTTTGGGCCAAAACCAGAACCAACAGAACTCTATTGTACTGACAGAGGCTGTCCAGCATTGCCTGTATGGGCTCCTACTGTCCAGTTTCTGTTTAAGTGTCTCAGTCAGTAAAGATTTGAAAGATTTGTTTGGGAAAGAGCCAAAAAGTGCTCTTAGGCCAGTTCTGACGCAGTCTGATGACCACTGGTCCTATCAAAGTTATTTGGGCCGTCTGATGGTTCTTTTTTCCACCACTAAGAACATGGAGAGGGCTTGACTAGAGGAGAACCTAAAGAAACGTTCTGACTTGTGGGAGAGAGTTAAATAAAAGCAGATCATCAGATGTTCAACTTTTGGTGCTGTTTTAAGTTCCACAGTCATGCTGGCAAAGCCCTCAGAAGCAGGACAGAACCAGGCCGCTCAGTTCATGGTGAATCAAAGCTAGCATGAGCCAGTTAACATTATTATGAATATGACCATTTTAAATGGACCCCACCAGGTCCACTTACTACTGAAGGAGAATGAGTGCGGGTCAGTGCGCAAAGGTGGACATGGAGGTCCTGGCCCTTCGGCTCCAGTTGAGACCCAAGCCGACCCCTGCCTCGGCTGGTTCAGTGTGCTGCTCACGCTTGCGTAACTTGGTGCTCAGCTGAATCAGGCACTGGTCCCAGTCCTCTGGCAGCAGCAGCATCAGGAAGCCAAGACAGATGATGAAGACAGCGATGAGCCGCACCGTGTTGAAGTGGATTTCACAGGTGTACAGGTCGACCACTGTGACACACGCACACACACAAACAACAGAACTGAGCACCACAAACATCCCTCCAACATGACTCCCCCAGTTTCTTTATATTTACTAGCCTATAGACAGTCATGTGTTATGTTAGTCAATCCATTAAAACAACTCCTCAAATCTCTAAATTCACATTGGTCTGTTTACACTGCATTTAATTTAAATCTTAAAAGACCTTGAATTAGTGTTGGTAGTAGGGCTGCCACGATTAGTTGACTAGTCACGATTATGTGACTAATTTATAACTAATTTAATAGTCGATGCGTCGTTTTTTGTTTTTTTTTACTTTCGTTTTCTCTCCGAACTGCTGCGTACTCACCTTTTACTGCTGCGTCTTCCTTTCTGTCCTTGACGCACATGTGCAGTAGGTATAACCGGGGTAGCCCGTGGATGACGTCACAGGACGTTATATACAGACAGGCTCAAAAGAGTACCCGCGACTCAGCTCAAAAGTGTGGGCCAAGATCATTTTAAGAAAATGAAAGAGAAACGTGTGCAATGCAATATCTGCAAGGCAGAACTTGCCTTCCATGGCAGCACAACTGCGATGCACGAGCACCTGAAAAGGAAGCTGTTGTGCCTGATTGTGACAATGATGAAGAGGGACCGTTATCTTGGTAAGCTAAATTGCTAGTTAGCTGCTAAACAGAGCGTAAACAGAGAGTTAACTTGCTGCAAACTCATATTTATAGCTGTAAAAGTTAACATTAGTGATGACGATTTGATTCATCAGCCTTAGAACACATTTATGTGTTTTCTGTAACGTTATAACAGTCATGTGTTTGAATAGCAATGCTAACGTTTCTAACGTTATGTTTCAGTGCTATGTTTACACTTTATGCTAAACAGTTAAATAATTGTTTGTTGCAACAAGCTGCATATCATTAAAGGTTTAATGAACTATGATCTTAATTGTTTTTATTTTTAGTTAGCATAGAGCTGAAATCTAATGACGGTTATATAATAACAGCTGCATTCTAGTGCAAAAAGCTGTATGTTTTATATTCAATTAATGTATGATCTGATTAGTCGACTAATCACAAAAAATAATCGGTGATTAGTCGACTACAAAAATAATTGTTTGTGGCAGCCCTAGTTGGTAGTACTCAAGTCCAGTTCAGTCTCAACCTCATTTGGACTCTGTCTTATCTCAGTCTCAGTGGATTGTTATTGAGACCAGACAAGTCCAGTGTGTCTGTGTGAGGTGAACTTTACTATTGAATATCAATAAATCGGCCCTTTCTCTACATGCCTACATCACTTTTATATGTCTTTTAATCTTATATGATGAACAGATATTGATCTGGTCTCAGTCACTCCCAGTCTTGCTCTTAACTTGGACTTGACTACTAAAAGTCTGACTCAGACTGTGTTAGGATAAGGCAGTTGCTCCTGGTTAGACAGAACACTGTCACATTACAGATGTTATCCACTGGAGGGCGCTAGTTGCTCCCAGAGGCTTGGCAGAGTAAAAATGCCTCTGAAGAAGAGTACAAGGATAAAGGTGTGGCGGGAAACAGAGCAGAAGCATTGTCTTAGAGACGCCACTGTGGTTGAGTCTTTGTCCTTTACTGGACTTTGTAGATTTCTTACCTCGTTCCCATAATGCACTGGTCAGTGGCGGATATGACCAACATGCAAATCACACAATTGCTTGGGGCCCCGGAAATCAGGGGGCCCTTTGCTGGCCAAAAGAGGTTGGCAAAAAAAGACTGTTTTGGTTCTCTGCTAATTTTTCCCTCCAAAAACAGTTACGCTATATTAAAAAGAGACAGGTTGAGCACTAGGACCCAGCAAAAACAGCCACTCAGTCGGAAGCCTATTTCTCTTTAGACCGCTCACAAGCTCATTGATTGGCTCTGTTCTTGCTAACGTGTGATTGGCCGTCCCAGCGGTCACTCCGTCAGCGTCTGGACTTGCAAACGCTCCATCCATCCATCACCACATCTGCTTAATCCTTGTCAGGGTCACGGTTTTCTGTTCACCTGCTACTGTAAGTTGTTAACATGTTGAGCGTTTGTTCTGCCTGTTTCACATCAGATAGCATATTTTAATATCAGAGGTTTCATATATTGAAATACATTAACATTAGAATCTCTGTGTGTGTGTGTCTACCAGTCTGTGATAAGCCATCCATTTACATGCCTCTAAGTTTAACTATTATCAAAATAATTCCGCTTATTTTAACTAAAAAATGAGGTATAATTATGGGTAAATGAGGTCTATTGACCATACAGTCCAAACATAAGTGTAAAATTGGTGGTAATGAATCTGAGTGAAGTTGATTATCAAGGTGTAACACAGAATTGGGTGATAATTTTATATTACACGATTTTAACGGTTTATTAATATTTAATAATGAATAATTAATTAATGATTAATATTATTTTATTTTATTATTAATGATAATAATGATTATAGTTATTATTAGTATATTATTAATATTAACTAGTAATTCCTAATAAAATATTATGAATAATTATGTTTAAGTAATGTTTAAAATGTATATATAATAATATTTATTAATAATCAACAATAATAATTACATTTATGTTTAAGCCTGTGCTACACCATAACTATAAAAAAGAATCCATTTGATCAGGGCCCCCAGACATGACATTGCTTGGGGCCCCAGAACTTCCAAATTCGCCCCTGGCACTGGTATGAGTTTGTGTTCTTCTCCAGCGGCACTAAGCTGGAGCTGGAGCTAAGCAGGTTACACAAACTCTCTTTTATCCTTGTACATATTGACTATCACGTCTGCACACACTTGGGTTATAGCACATCCAAACCCTAGACAACAATGATAAATACCCCTTTTCAACCATAAAACCTGCTAAACATCTTAATTTCGACTCGGTCTCCATTACTCAAAGTCTCAGTTTTGACTTGGACTGGAATCAAAGTCTTTAAAAGTCTTCATTGAATATTGATTAAAGATGCACTGATATGGAGTTTTCAGGTCTGATACTGACACTGTATGTAAATAATGTAAAAGTCAGAGCTGCTGAGTGACCAGCAGAGGACGCTGTGGAGTTAAAACTCTGACTAAATCTGGAGAAACTGAAGAGACATAACAGTGTGTCTGAATGAGAAAAGTGAATTATGTACAGGTTATAATAGAGATTTGGTGACTTACTTGCATTAACAGGAACACTCAGCACAATTCCGAGTGAAATCAACGTTGGATATGTTATAGCGATTCCAAAGTTCACCAGGATGTTGAACGCTATAGAGAAACACAAAATCATGATGATATTACTGTAAATATATTTGATCACTACAGTCAAACTGCCTACAGTATACAGTACAACATATCACACTGTCAACTGTGATATTACAGTTATATCATCACCTGTCACATCAGACAGTATCGGGTTTAGACAATATTAATAAATATAATCAGAAAACTCATTTAAACTGTCTTAACAGAGGAAGCTTTGACTATTATTATACAACAAGTCTTTTGATTGGACAAGAGTGTTGATCTAGATTATAACAGCACCTGGTCTTTGAACTTTTACATGTATCACTTCACTTTACAGGGGCTCTGATCATTAACACAACTGCAGAACTCTGCCTGTGGGCGGAGCTAAATAAAGGACTAAATAAAGAAATCATAATCTGTTGTCATTTACTGCTGTTAACTTATAAATTATGCTTGTGTTATATAAAACAAATACTCTTTTCTGATTGGCTGACAGGTTCTGGATAACAAGGACACCTGTGAAGCTTGTTCACTGTTTCATATCCAACTGCATCCGTTACAAGTGGCGGACTTGACCAACACGCAAACCACGCATTTGCTTGGGGCCCCAGAGATCAGGGGGCCCCCTGCTGGCCAAAAGATGTTAGCAAAAAAAAAAAAAAAACACTAAATGCATAATTGTTTTTGTTCTTCCACACTAAAGAGATACAGTACACCATGGGTGTAATTTGGGGGTGGGAGACAGCTGCTTTTTCAAAAGTTTTGGTTCTCTGCAGATTTTTCCGTCCAAAAACAGTGTTACACTATATTAAAAAAAGATGGGTTGAGCACTAGGACCCAGCAAAAAACAGTCACTCATCAGTTGGAAGCCTATTTCTCTTTAGACTGTCCACAAGCTCATCGATTGGCTCTGCCATTTCTTGCTAATGTGTGACTGGTCGTCCCAGCGGTCACTCCATCAAATGTCTGGACTTGCAAACCAGCGTTCTGCGATTTGGCCCATAGTCCGTGTTCACCTGACACTATAACTTGTTAACATGTATGTTTGTTCTGCCTGTTTCACATCAGACAGACATATTTTAATATCAGAGGTTTCATATTAAAATCCATATCATTAACATTAGAATCTGTCTGTGTGCGTGCGGCTACCAGTCTGTGATACCACCATTTACATGCCTCTAAGTGTAACTATTGTCAAAATAATTCAGAATTTCTGCTTATTTTTACTCAAAAATGAGGTATAATTTTATGTAAATTAGGTCTATTGACCATACAGTTCAAACATATGTGTAAAATTGGTTATCAAGGTGTAACACAGAATTGGGTGATAATTTTATATTACATGCTTTTAACAGTTTATTAATATTTAATAATTAATATTTTATTAATGATTCATAATATTTTATTAATAATAATAATTATTATTATTATAGTTATTATTAGTAAAAGTAAGAGTAATTCCTTTTAAAATATTATGAATAATAATGTTTAAGTAATGTTTAAAATTTATGTATAATTAATATTTATTAATAATTAGTAATAATAATTTAATTTATGTTTAAGCCTGTATCGCACCATAACTATAAAAAAGAATCTGTTTGATCAGGGCCCCCAGACATTTCTTGGGGCCACAGAACTTCCTGGCAACCTGTGACGGTGTAACTACAACATCAGTCAGTAACAAATGTACAGAAAGTGATGATGCTGTGATGTTTAGATTACTGCTCATGTCTACTTTGTACACTAAAATGTGGTATAAACAGGATAACGAGCTTAACGAGGTGCCCCGTTATACCTTATTAATAGACCTGGTGGAGGAAACTACAACGTGATTCATGTTGGGAGTTCTTTACCCCCATTACTTTGATAAAAGCGGACACGTCGCTGACCGTTATCTCTTATGTATCAGACTCGAGGCTGTGCTGAATATTAGTATGACTGGATAACAGCTGTATAACAGTGCCTCCTATCATGTGCCACTGTCATTTCCAGGCTTAAGGCTGTTATTGCAGGGTTTATACATCACTGCACTATTGTTATATACGCTTGTAGAACATGTTTCTAATAAATGTAGCTGCTTTAGGGTTGTACTTTGTTAATAAATACAGTAAATTAATGACAGTTAAATAAACATCAGCCAGGTAAATAATAATCAGACCCAGTAACAGAGCTGCTACTCCACAGAGGTAGGCCCAGGGGATGTTCTCAGGAGAACCAAAGTTCTCCACATGGGTGAAGTACAGGATCACTGGCACAAAGCTAATGAAGATAAAGTTGGCTCCTCCAACGATGCTGAGGAACAGAGCGGCCTCCCCAAACTTGGCACTGCCCAGCACCAGCTTAAAGAGCACCTGCAACCAAACAGAGCCCATCAGAGTCCAGTCCAGTTCTACTGCAGCTCAGTGAAAAGTTCACAGAGTTCTAGTAATGTTACATGACCTTAATTAAACATCAGTCCACTGTAAAAACAGCCTATTTTAAATGCACAGAGACCAGTGGAGGTATGTATAGCCACCGATTCAGCCTGTGGGAGTTTAGCTCCACCCCTTTCACTCTGATGTGTTTCAGTGCTAACTGCTTTTAGAATGAGGATAGCCAACCAGAACAGAGATGGTTTACATATATCAGTCTTAAAGGTACAGAAACAAAAACGGTGTTTATTTCTAAAGTTGGAAAATGAAGATGAATGACTGATTTATACATAAAACCTAACACACACAAACATCACAAGTGGAGCTCAGGAGGAGTTAAAACAGATAATAAACAGTGAAAATAGATGGATAATGTAGAATGCTACATTCACAGAAGTAGGTCCAGGTTTTTATTAGTAAAGGTGAGAACATCATCTGCAGTAGTGATCTCTGACTGATCTGATTTTAGATCAGACCTGCAGACCAGCACAGAAGAACATCTCTGATTATACTGAAGGTGGTTTAGGTGTCACAGTGGTGATCACAGCTAAAAAACATGAAACTGGAGTCAGTCCAGTGCTACATATGAGCACTGGACTGATGTTTATCAGTGTTTCAGTGTCACTGAGTCACTGTATCAGCAGTCTATTGATGCGTAAACTTCTAGAAGTAAATATCTGGTTTGTGGTCAGTGCTATTGTGTGTATATTTAAATCATCTGTCCATAGCTCTGGTCTGTGTGTCCCTGTATAAGGACAGACTACACTCGTTCACGGTCAGTAAAGTGAATGATGGTAAGAACACTGTGGTTCACCTTATAGAGAGCCGAAGCAGAAGCAGAGGCCACCACCAGAGTAATGCCGATCACTGAATGGCTGTGAAATCCATCTGCATACGTCATCATCACAATGCCAGCTATGGCCAGAATGGCAGCAACGATCTGAGGAAGACAAAACATCAGCTTAGAAAAGGAAGACGTCTGCAGATGTCCAGTCAGAGCAGGAAGAGCTGATCCTGAATCAGTTTAATGACCATCATAAATACACAAATACACTCTGATCTTTAAATCAGCAAATTTAGCTCCACCCCTTTCACATTGGACTTGTTTTACAATGTCATAAGTAGAGAAATAAATACAGGACTCGTAGAGTATTTGAATGTGTTGGTAGTTAAAGAAAGCCATCAGTCATCAGTCAGTGTTTCTGTAGCTTTCATCAAATTCAGTTTCAGACTTTTTAACCTGTTTCACACCCACACTGTCACATGACCTGTCTGCTGGCTTTTATAGTGACTTCCTGTATGACTGATGGAACGTAATGTTAACACAAAGCTTTTAACCTCTAGAAGCATCTGTTTCTTAATGAAAGGAGACTCTCTTATCTGACTGTGTTCTGCTAAGTGCTCTGTGTTCTGACCCGGCTGTATGGTCTGAATTAGAGGTTTTTGAATCTATTTGGTAGGTTTGTTAACAGACCTACCCTACAAAATGTAAATGATGAGACTGTAGCATTACTGTCATAATCAGGGCCATTTTAAGTGTTCTCATGATCATATTTAAGACATTTTTAAAATGTATTAGAACCTGCAGAACCCTGGTCATTTTGCCATCCAACAGTAAAAAGTGATTGTGATCTTTACATTTTTCTATTCAAGATTTAGTACACAATCCTTGTTTCCCTCCCTCTCTCCTTCCATCGCTCTATTTGTCTCAGTATTTCTCTCTCATTTCTGTCTCTCTTTCTCTCTTATCTCTTTATATGCATACAGTGAGGAAAATAAGTATTTGAACACCCTGCAAATTTGCAAGTTCTCCCACTTAGAAGTCATGGAGGGGTCTGAAATGTTCATCTTAGGTGCATGTCCACTGTGAGACATAATCTAAAAGGAAAAAATCCTGAAATAATTTATTTGTGTGTTACTGCTGCAAATAAGTATTTGAACACCTGTGAAAATCAATGTTAATATTAGCCTTTGTTTGCAATTACAGAGGTCAAACGTTTCCTGTAGTTTTTCACCAGGTTTGCACTGCAGCAGGGATTGTGGCCCATTCCTCCACACAGATCTTCTCCAGATCAGCCAGGTTTCTGGGCTGTCACTGAGAAACACGGAGTTATATGCTTCTTACAGAGCCACTCCTTGGTTATCCTGGCTGTGTGCTTTGGGTCATTGTCATGCTGGAAGACCCAGCCACGACCCATCTTCAATGCTCAAACTGAGGGAAGGAGCTTGTTCCCCAAAATCTTGCAATACATGGCCCCAGTCATCCTCTCCTTAATACAGTGCAGTCGTCCTGTCCCATGTGCAGAAAAACACCCCCAAAACGTCCCCCGAACACGGCGAGTGGAATTAAGACCAAAAAGTTCTATTTTGGTCTCATCTGACCACAGCACTTTCTCCCATGACTCCTCTGGATCATCCAAATGGTCATGGGCAAACTTAAGACGGGCCTGGACGTGTGCTGATTTAAGCAGGGGAACCTTCCTTGCCATGCATGACTTTAAACCATGACATCTTGGTGTATTAGCCACAGTAACCTTGGAAACAGTGGTGCCAGCTCTCTTCAGGTCATTGACCAGCTCCTCCCGTGTAGTTCGGGGCGGATTCCTCACCTATTTTAGGATCATTGATACACCACCAGGTGAGATCTTGCATGGAGCCCCAGTCCGAGGGAGATTGACAGTCATGTTTAGCTTCTTCCATTTTCTAATAATTGCTCCAACAGTTGATCTTTTTGCATCAAACTGCTTGGCAATTGCCCCGTAGCCCTTTTCAGCCTTGAGAAGGTTTACAATCTTGTCTCTGATGTCTTTGGACAGCTCTTTGGTCTTAGTCATGTTAGTAGTTGGGAGTCTTACTGATTGTGTGGGGTGGGCAGGTGTCTTTATGCAGCTATCGACTTCAAATAGGTGCTTCTAATTTAGAATAATAAGTGGAGTGGAGGTGGACTTTTTAGAGGCAGACTAACAGGTCTTTGAGGGCCAGAATGTTTGCTGATTGGCAGGTGTTCAAATACTTATTTGCAGCAGTAACACACAAATAAATTATTAAAAAATCATTCATTGTGATTTCTGGATTTTTTCTTTTAGATTATGTCTCTCACAGTGGACATGCACCTAAGATGAAAATTTCAGACCCCTCCATGATTTCTAAGTGGGAGAACTTGCAAATTCGCAGGGTGTTCAAATACTTATTTTCCTCACTGTATAATGTGTGCTTCTCCATTTTCTGCTGTTTAGACAAAGATAAGGTGCACAGGATTGTAGAGAAGTGTCAGAGAGGATATATATTATTAAATAAATAATTAAGATATATAGTCAATGGTATTTTTAAATAATAATAATAATAATAATAATAATAATAATAATAATAGTAGCAGTAATTCTCACCCTGACTCCCATGAAACGGTCTCTCAGTACGATCCAGGACAGCAGGAAGACGAAGGCTTTGTTACAGCAGAACAGAGCTGAGACGTCAGTGGTGTTGATCTTTCTCAGAGCCTGCAGGTACAGGTAGTTAGTAATGATCCACAGCAGCCCAAACGGCGCCACTTTAGTGAAGAACACCTTCACTGTCAGCCCGTCCTCACCGAAGAACTGACAGCATTCCCTGTAAACCGTACATTAACAACAAAGAGACTCATGTTCCCTCACAGCAGAGACTGTCCACATGCTCAGGTGCTGTGGGCTGAACAGGTGTATGTTCATACAAATGATTGTACTGGTTTTCTTGACATTATAAACACAATCATAACATACAGTTCTACTGAAGCTAATCAGGTCTGGGTCTGGTCAATACTTCAGTGGGAGACCTCTTGTGTAAGACCAGTGCAGTGGTGAAGACACTGTCCTGTATAAATGTCTCAGATGAGACTGAAAGGTCCCCTGCTCATGTCCTCTAAAAGAGTAGGACTCATGTCCTACCTAATGTCCCTCCAGATCATCTCCATCTTCTCTCCTCACCTCTCTGACTAATAGCTAATGTGTGTTGAGAGTTCGGGTGCAGGACCCACTACAAGTGGATCTGACCATTGGAGGTGGTTGATATGACTCTCCAATGTCCCAAATGTCAGAGAGCTTTGAGTGTATAGAACAGAGCTGTAGAGATGTTTTTTGCAGTTTAATGTTAATGTGGATGGTACATTTTTAATATTATTATGATTGTGTGTGTGTGTGTGTGTGTGTGTGTGTGTGTGTGTGTGTGTGTGTACAGGGATGTTCTAACTCTTCACCCTGTTCTCACCTGAATCTCTGCCTGGGCGTCTGTCGCTCTGGACTCTTACACAGATGGCCGATGTAATAGAGGGGGAAGAAGAGGCAGTTCCATGTGGTGGCGAACCATGTCAGCGTAAAGGGGGCATCAAACTGCTTGAAGGTCAGTTTGGCTAATTGGGTGGAGCCGGCCCAGGACGAGCACACACACATTACCATAGCCACGCCCCACAAAGCCTTGCGCACCTGCACAGCTGTCACTCGTATGCAGCAGCGCAGTCTTTGCCTCCCGGCAACCGACTCTGCCCCTGTTCCACCTCCAGCCGGCTGTCCGTCCGCCGAGCCAGCCACGTTCTCCCGCGTCCGGTCCTCCCCTGCACAGATCAGCAGGTTACACCTTAAGATCAGTGAGCTCCACACGTTTTCCTTGAAACATCTAAAGCTGGAGGAGGGACACTAAGCATTACAACCCTTATTTCCACTTAGAGCAGCAGCACTTTAGCTCCAGCCATTCATTCTACAGTAGTTTAGCTCCACCCCTTCAGTCTACAACAGCGATTCTCAACTGGTGGGTCGCGGACATGTTCTGGTTGGGTCGCAGATTGTAAAAAATAAATAAATTTTAAAACCATTAAAATAGTTAATGCTTATCTGATTTTGTCCTCGTCTTTTAAATTGAAAACAGAGAGACAGAGAGGCATTATTATAAGCGACTTTGCAAATCTCGTGAGTGGTGGGTTGCCTTTTTTTTAGCTTGTTTTTGAATGTGAAGTTGCTTATTTGGGCTTGACTTTCTTTCCAAGTGAAACTCTTTGATTATCTCCCAGCTCTCCATAATAAAGTAAAAAATGAGAAGCACAAAAATCTGCACACTGAGGCTAACAAACATGGGTTTCAGTGCCCCTAAATACAAACCGGATTCCAAAAAAGTTGGGACACTAAACAAATTGTGAATAAAAACTGAATGCAATGATGTGGAGATGGCAAATGTCAATATTTTATTTGTAACAGAACATAGATGACAGATCAAAAGTTTAAACTGATAGAATGTATCATTTAAAGTGAAAAATATGTTGTTTCAAAATTTCATGGCATCAACAAATCCCAAAAAAGTTGGGACAAGGCCATATTTACCACTGTGTGGCATCCCCCCTTCTT
>BRDA01002247.1:0-46363 GCA_036984385.1 Crenuchus spilurus
ATCCAGATAGCAACTCCATGATGTTCACGACCCTCTTTGCCTGAGAACAGCACTGTGTGTCCATCCTTTGTTTTGAAGTGTCCAGTGCCTGACCATTTAGTCTCAGACAATCCACAAATGCTGATGTTCAGTCTTTCCAACCCCTGTACGTCCTTCATAATATGTTAATATTTGAAAAAGGTGATGCTCATTTGAAAAGTGCAGTCCATCCACTTAACCGCTTAATCCTGGTCAGGGTTGCGGTGAGTTCCGCTACCCCTTCATTGGGCA
Organism: Crenuchus spilurus; assembly: GCA_036984385.1. Classification (NCBI taxonomy): domain Eukaryota; kingdom Metazoa; phylum Chordata; class Actinopteri; order Characiformes; family Crenuchidae; genus Crenuchus; species Crenuchus spilurus. Next base: position 271 of record BRDA01002247.1, read on the forward strand.
CTAGGCAGTGCATTACACATTTAATTGTAGCTAGGACAGAGCGTCGGTTCATCGCTGGACACACAGATACAAACACACACCAGTACAATTTAGAGTACATGATTTCCATGTTTTTCCGGAGAAAATCCACACAGACATGGTGAGAACATAGAAAGTTGGCCCAAAGGGGGACTCAAACCCAAGACCTTAGTGCTGATTTTTTGTTAGTGATGATTGAAATGGAGAGTACTGCTACTTCTACAACTTTTGGTATATGACACTACAAGTCTCTGATATATTTCTATTAATTATTAAATCCATAACATTTCTGCTATTTTGTAGTGTACAAAGCAAACTAGGTTATTTTCTGGACCATAACGTTCACATCAAATATTACTTTTTATGTGGAAACTGGTAACGGATAGTCAGAGTAGTGTTGGTTCTGATGTGAACTGTATGTCTTCAGAGCTGTATGGTCTGCTGGCTGGCTTGCTCCATCCTGTGCCAACTCAGAGGATCAATCTGGAGGAACTGCTTCAGGAGCCGTGGATACGGCAGCCCATTAACCTGGCAGAGTACAGCTGGAAAGAGGTGTTCCCGTCCAGCCACGGTGAGCTCGCCAATCACAATTTGGATAAAAAACAAACCATTTGTTTTTACTTAAAATAAGCACCACATGTAATTTGGTGTGTTTATAATTTATTTGCATTTATACACTGACTCCTTACCTTATGATTTGCATAGAATCTGTGGTATTTTTGAACTTACATGCTTGTTGGTTCTTTTGCATTGTTTCTGCTATGAATAGACTGTTCTGACTGTGGATACGCTCCACTTGTCCTGCTGGGAAACCAGGTTTCTGAGCACACGCCTCTGCAGGATGAAGAAGAAGAAGTTGATGATGATGATGATGATGATGATGATGATGATGAAGAGCAGCGGAGAACAATGGCTGATCTCGAATCTGAACTCAAAAAGTATCTCACTGATGAATAAAGACTGGGAAAGTTTTCTGAGTGCTTTATAGTTGCGGTGTATCCACTAGGCAAAACAGGATACAGCAGGATAACACTTTGCCACCTTCCTGCTTTTGTCCATCTGTTTTTGTGGTCTTTCCATGAGTTCTTTCATTTAATTGACAGCAAATGACCAACCATTGCTTGAATGCAACTCTCCAAACTAGTTGTCTGTTTGTTTACATCACTATTAAATGTCAGTAATGAATGTCAAAGAACAAAAATGCGTTAAATCTGTTTATTCTGGATTATGAAGTGTGTTCTATCAGATGTTATGCAAATCACAAATTAAAGAGCCCTTGAATGTTACACTACACTCTTGTTTATTAGAATGTTGTATTTTAATATTGAAATGTTACTGTTTAATATATATGTATATATGTGACTCATAAAACCTCATGATATGTTGATCTATATCTGTATATTTTGCACTGACCTTGTAATGGATGCAGATAAATGTTATTTAAAAGAAGTCACTCATTTTAAGCAGAATTTTAAACTAAATTATTCCGTTTTTAAAAATATTTTAGAGTAATTTATCACATGAATAAAGTGTTCACTTTAAATTGCTTTGTTTTATTATTTAATAAAACTGAGTTTGTAGAACTGTCTTATTCAGAATATTTTAAGGATGAATATGTAATAAGAAATCCAACTAGACATGTTTACCTGTTTCTGTAGAAGTACTGAAAGGCAGAAGCTCAGTTGTGTGCGGAACACTTCTACTTCGTTCTCTGTTTCTAGGGGGATGTAGTTTGGCGCTGGACGGACATGAAGTCTTACGTTAGTGGAGCTACGTTACGAGTAAGTGAGAATTTATGAAGTTCACTTTCTGTGGCGTTTTCTTCACTGTGCTGTCACTTATGTAGTTTTACTAATCAGTGAAAGGGCGGGGGGGGGAGGGTTTGTTTAGCTAGTGATAATGGCCACTGTTCTGCATGTGGAGGACAACCTACAGGTACAGTGGCCTCGTCTGTGTCCTCAGGGCTTTAAAACTGTTAATACAGGACACTCGACTAACTGTGTGTTATTAGAGAAAATAGCTTTGAGTGCAATATTGTTTCAGCTTTCGAAAAAATCTGCTTAATGTTCGAAAACAGTGAGGGAACTTGGATAAGATTAGTCCCACAGTGGGGAAATTCAAAGTGAATAAGCAAAGCGACAGTGAAGTACTAAGTAATTGAAATAGGCACTCTTAGTAAAGACTATAAACTTAAGTAAAACAATATAAAAAATATAAACTTGTCAAAAACTGAAGAATATAAATGTCCAAAATATTCTATGAGGTATTTACATCAGTGAAGTTATATGCGAGGCTATGAGTGATGTTATAAGTTATAGGTTGTAAGTGGTCTACTGGGAGCAGTGTTTGTAAAATCTTAACCACAGCAGGAAGAAAGGACCTGTGATAACGCTCATTCACACACTTTGGGTGAAGCTGCCAGTCACTGAAGGAGCTGCTCAGTGCTGTCAGAGACTCATGCATGGGGTGTGAGAGGCAGTATTCATCATGGATGTCAACTTGGTTAACATCCTCATTTCTCCCACCACCTGCACCAGGTCTAGGGGACATCCCAAGACAGATGGGCCCTTTGATTCAGTTTATCTAATCTCCTGCTGTCTGTGGTGGAGATGCTGCTGCACCAGCAGACCACTCCATAAAAGATGGCTGATGCCACTACTGCATCAAAAAAGGTCCTCGAGAGTGGTCCCAGCACTCCAAATGACCTCAGCCTCCTGAGCAAGTCTGCTCTGACCTTTTCTGTTAAGTGCAGTAGTGCTATCTGTCCTGTCCAATTTATTGTTCAGGTGAACATCCAGGTACTTATTTACATTTACAGCATTTGGCAGACACTCATCCAGAGCAACGTACAACAGTGCATCACTTACTTACTACTTTATATAAGTAGTCTACTGCTCAAATGAATCTGTGATCCAAAAGGAAAGTAATATGAGGATGAGTCAAAAATGATCTGCACTTTGGCTGTTGAATTTATTTTGATCAGTTTAAAGACAAATACATTATTTTACAATAGACTTTGTCCATCTATCAACAAGCTTTCATTCTTATTAAAACATGTTTTGGGCTGGTCTGTGAGCCACAAATGCATCACTGTCTTCACCTCTGAATCTCCATCCTCTTATGGATTATTTCACAAGACCCAGAAAACTGTGAGCATCAATTTTCCAGCTGATGTTCGACTTGGTTTTTGGAAACACGTCCTTTGCAACTGCATTATTCTGAATATGTAAGTTACTAACATAGTTAGCAACTATGCTTTTGGTAAACGCACCATGGGTTTGATTGAGTTACGTAAGTTCATTTATGACTGCAGTGCAAGGAAAATGCCTGCCACACAGAATTTGCATGAAAGAAGTGATTCACTGCAGATGTGTTTGGACATCTACAAACAAAATTTGGAGGGATAATCTAAGGAAGGTGAAACTTTCTTAAATAGAATAATTACTGGTGATGAGACATGGATTCAGAGTAAACAGTAGAGTATAGAAACATCCTCAATCACCCACCAAGACAGTTCAAAAGTCAACCATCATCAGGAAAATTGTTGCTGACAGTTTTCTGAGTCTGAAAGAAGCCGTAAGAAGACAGAGATTCACATCTGATGAAGAAGTGAAGACAGTTGTGCATTAGTGGCTCACAGCTCAGCCAAAAACATGTTTTAATGAGGGAATATGAAAGAAAGCTTGTTGATGGGTAGACAAAGTGTATTGAAAAGCAAGGATATTATAAGGAAAAATAATGTATTTGTTCTGAAAACAGAATACAATTAATTCTACAACCAGAGTGTGAATCATGTTTGACTTGCTCTCGTATTTCTCATGTAGGGGTGGCACGGTGGCTTGCTGGATAGTATGTTCACTGTTCAGTGCAGGGTCTGTTTACATCACTGTTTTTATCCTTTACCAATAAATTAATTCTCCCCATTCAATCCCTAAACAATTTTGGGATATTCGGGGATTTAGGAATTTTTTTTAATTTCAAGCTTTTTCATACACAGCATTTTCAAAAATTTACACAAGAAAGAAGGAAACCATTCTGTTGGCAGGAAGCATTGTGATACCCTTATTTTTATATTTTGTTACAGATTCTACAGTGGACTTTGAAGAGCACCCCTCGCTGTAGTCCATGGATTTCTCCGGTGAAGGAGTCGTACATAGGATCATTATCAGGCATTTGTCGAGCTCTCTGTTCTGCTGGTTCTTCTGTTCCAGTTGTACAGGATCCCAGAAAAGGGTTAACTATTCAGTCCTTGACTGAAATGGGGTTCACAGAGACCCAGGCCAAGGTGGTATATGAAGGTGCAAAGAAAAACCGATGCAAACAAGATGCACATATACTGACAGGTCTGTTTGCCCTTGGCTTAAGTCCTGCCAGTGTGGAGAATATCTTGGAGAAGTGTCCAGAGCTGTTTGCAATTAAAGAGTCCCAGTTACAGCAGCGGATTTCAAATCTGAGGAAGAATGGTGTACTTGAAGGTGATTTGATTTAATGGAATGGTCTGAAGTTGTCATTTTATACATTATTTATGCAGATATTGCCCAAGTAAGATCAATGTACCATAACTTATGCATAATGTGTTTTAACACTGTTGTTATATATAAGTAAATTAATAACAAAATGTGTAATATGTAGACAATGATTTATTTGTTGTTATATATAAAAAGTGACACATTGACATGTGCTTGCACACAGAGGACCTCTGCATTTAATGTAATGTAGCTAAAGCAGCTAATAAACACTGGTTTGTCCTCAGGTAGTCTTCAGAAGATGATAAGCCACTACCCTCAGATCCTGTCTCTGCCTTTAAAGAGAGTGAACGGTGTGTGCCGACTCCTCAGAGAAAAGTGCCAGTTCACAGCTCAGCAGCTGGCAGACATCCTTCAAGACTCGCCTCATGTTGTGCAGGAAGACCATGCAAATCTGGAGTACATGTTTCAGGTGGGAGGAGCATAGATTTTTTTTATTGTCTTTCTTAGGTGACCTTAGGAATTAAAGTTGATATTGAGTTTTCGGTTTTTGCTCTCTGATTATTTCAGTAACCTTTGACTGAGCATTAATTAATATAAAATTACAGAATGCCTTTATTATTACCAGCTTCTAAAGCTGCAGTCACAGCAGATGGCCATCTCACTGTTTTGTTTTCCAGCGTGGTGCAAAAGTCATGTGGTCTTGATCTGATGTGATGGAACAGTGAACAACTAACGTTTGCTTATTAGCAAGTTAATTTTTTGTTAGAGCAGTTCCTCTTTTTTCTCTCAAAAATAAAAAAAAATATTAAAAAGAACTTATTATTTAAATATTTAATATGTAATATACTTTGGCTTAGGAAATTCAATGTACACCTAGAACTCAAAGCAAAAGGTTTGTTTGATGCTATGCAGACTCATCGCAGCCTGGTTTGTAAAATTGCATGCTGGGTATTTTTTAAACTTGTGAGTCAGAGGGTGCAGTTTTCAGAGGCTGGCACTGCTGTTGCTCTCCAGGGGCTGCCAAGCAAAGAGATGACTTGATGATGACACATTGGCTAGAATCTCCACCAGCCATGATGTAGATGTAAACTAAAGTGAATACAGACCAGAATCCATAAAACTTTTTTAGTGCACCTGGGTAATACATTCACAAGTAAACTATTATTGACGTGATTGTGCAGGTAGATGCAAATACAGGTAGATGCTGCGAGGTTGATGCAAATAAGAATAAGCATACAGGATATAACCCAACCATTATGAAAACCATTTCCACATCATGGAAAACCTCAGTTTTGATAGTAAAGAACTGTATTATATTTTTATTATTAGTTTCACAATATACCCTTCATTCCTCAGTTCATACAGTTCATATATGACACACAAGCTGCAGAAGCAACTCATTTTGAATGCATTGTTTTTGTGATGTCAGGAAAGCCACAGCATGTACACATCTACCTAGCCACTTACTTATCCCATCATTTACATACAATATCAGTGATGGCAAAAAAAAACCTGCTCTTTTATTTCTGAAAGATGATGAGTGAATGTAAAACGGTGATAGCAAAACCACTAATGTCTAAAAATAAAATGTCGAACCCAAGCCATTTGTGAATGTGTCCCTTAGGAATAACTGACAAACATTAATCAATATGGCAGGACTATTCACTTCCATTTTGCCCTACACTGTACTTCTTTATAATTATTGCTACATCTTACTTACATCTTTTTCTTGCTACAGTACGTATATTTCCGCATGGGCTGTCGGCAGGCAGAGATGGTGAAAGCCAAGCTCTTCAGACTCCCTGTGGAGGAGCTCCGTTGTCGCCACACTTTCCTGGAACGCCGCGGACTGTACCAAACACCGGACAAAAAGGGACAGACGCTGATCCTCAACCCACGACTCAAAGATATCCTGCCTGTCTCAGAAGAAACATACTTGGTCAAGATCGCCCAAGCAACTCAGGAGGAATTAGATGTGTTCCGGAAACTTATGGCGAGAGAGCTGGAGGAAGAGAGAGAGCAAGATGAAGAGGACAGCAGTGATGATGATTATGAAGATGATGATGATGACAGTGTGGAGGAGGAAGAGGTGGATGAACGTCATGCAAAACAACATATTAAGAACACTGGCTATAAGAGGAAGAAACAAGGCAAAAAACCTTAAGGAGGACACTGACACCAAACTGTGTGCAAATGATGTATACAAAGTTTCAAATAGTTCTTTTCAAAATAAAAACTGTCCACTGTGATGACTTCCTTTCCCTCTATGTTTTTATGACTTAGGTATATTGTGGTTGTATGTAAATCATACATAAACAGAAAAACAGGAACCAAAACACTGAAATTCAAGGAATCAGTTCCTGTGTTTAGGTGAGACAATAGAACAGAACAATACAGAAGTAGTTTACACACCTGCATTAAATACATGAAACCAGAGGATATACTGGTTACTTTACACATGGAAGGTTTAGCAAGTTATTACCTTCTGAATTCTGACAGTTTATAGAGCAGCTGGACAGTTTATAGAGGAGCTGGGCAGCTTTAGAACAGCTAGGCAACTTACGGAGGAGCTATGCAGTTTTTAGAGCAGCTGTGCACTTGATGAGCAGCTGTGCAGGTGTAGAGCGCGTGCTGCCTCGGTGTACCATTAACAGCTGTTATCGCGAGGCTGCACATCTTCAGCCCGATGGACCGACTGAGGGTTAAATGAAACACCGCGAGCTGTGTGAAATGAAAAGGTAAGTGAATGAGTGTCGATGGTTCTGTCGATAAACTCGTGCTACGTGTGTGTGTATGTCCTCGTTTAGGTCGATATGGAGGCACAGGAGAAAGTTTATGGCGCTTTCAAGGCTTTTAGCTGTCAGATGTGTGTACACTCAGTCGTGTACATATCCGGAACAGTATAAAGAATGAAAAACAATACTTTCACAGACCAAACATGAACATGAGCCATATAAACCAGCCAGTAAAGTCAAAACAGAAGCGCAGTAATACAGAGTGTAGCTCAGGTCCCCAAAAGGTCGGTCTGCGTTCTTTTATTAAAGTCCCCGAATTCAGTTCAGAGTCATTTTTAAGGTTAACACAGCAAAACGTTAATCTACCAATACTAAATTAAATCCGAGACTGATCCTTTACTCGGGTATTTCTGTAGAGTTTTATCTACATTTCTTACTGCATCTCTAACTGTAACGTTTCTTATTTATATATTATTAGTTTAGATTAAACTTTATTGTCATTACACATGTACATGTACAAGGCAGCGAAATGTAGCTTAGAAGTGCAATAAGTAATTGCAGTATATACAGAATATAGTCAGGGTTATGGATAAATAAATGTGTGAATATATTTTTGAGGTATTATAAACATTATAATAAGACCCCGGGTTTCTTCACTGAAGATGTGTCCAAGTAGCACTAGGAGGTATATTCAAACACTGTAGTATTATTTTTCAAGTTATAACTTACTGGTCCATATGTTCACATTATAATTACATTTTTTGACTGTTGTTTTATTTATATAGCATCTTTTTCAACTCAAATCAATTTTCTGAACAGTAGCTTGTGTCTATTTGTATCGATTAAAAAAAGCCTTGGAACTTCCCCTTAATCACCTTAATCCATCACCTTCAACTAAACATATAAAAGCATATCAGTAGCGGATATTGGGATTTTGTATTCATCCTCTCTCCATATTCTCCATTATTAAAGTCAATATAATCAAGATAACACCTGAGGTGCTGAGATAAAAAGCAGCACCTAATAGTTTGCATATATTATTATGAATATTATTAGTCCTGTGTTGAGTTAATTCACTTTCTAGATTCTTCTGTTTGTAAACTGTTAAAAAATGTAACATGTAGCATTTTGTTAAGTGTTATGTTAAATCAAGCTATAATAACTTATTCTAATAGCACAAAAATAACACAACACCTATTTAGGGCTTTAGCACCAATAAGTGTTTGTACAGGCAAATGCTGAAATACAGGTAGCTGCATAGGCTTTTCTTTTGAATTCTGGCATAAACATTGCCAGAGGTTCACTTCTGAGTTTGAACATTCTCACTTATTTGCAGACACCTGCACTGCAAAAGTTTGGACACTCTGTCAAATGATGACACGGGTACTCATCTTCTGCAGGGACAAGACTTCTGCATATTTCAAATACTATTTATTTGGTGAATCTTATAAATTGGAAAACATCAAATATACCATATTTTAATGTTTTTTGTAGTTAAGGATTGTGATCTTATTTGGATATTTTCACAATCAGTAAAATTTGTAATTTAATCAGAGGTGTCCACACCTTTGCATAAGACAAGTAAAAGAAATACAAGTTCTGATGTATTGTTATTTTACTCATACTACTCATGTGTGATGTTCCTCAAAGTGATTGGTGACACATTACCCTGGTAGGAAGTCCAAATCCATCAGACCAAGTAGATTTGGACAAGCTTTAATATTGAATGTCAAAACATACAAACTAGAAATTTCCAGAAAAGTTTGAAGATTTTCTAAAAATGCAATAATTAAATCTGTAATTTGTTAATTCCCTTAAGCCTTTATTTAAGATACAAAAGGAGAAAGAAAATATTGTATTTTTAATGATAAACTTAATTATATTTGATTAATATAAAAAATGTAGAAATTGATGTTTCCAGCACACTAAAAAAGTTGGGACAGAGCCATGTTACTACTATGTCACATCACCTTTTTTTAAATTATAATTTTTAAGTACAATTGGTAATTGAAGACACTAATTGTTGCAGTTTTGTGGAATTTTTGTCCATTCTTGCTGTAAATAAGACTTGAGCTGATAAACAGTCTGTGGTCACTGTTGTCTGATTCTCCTCTTTATGATGTGCCATTCATCTTCAATAGGAAACAGATCTGAACTGCAAGCAGTTCAGTCAAACACATACACTCTGTGTTTATAAAGCCATACTGTTGTAACTCATGCAGAAACTGGCATTGTCCTACTGAGTTCCCGGGAAAATACGTCATCTTCACTGCAACATGTCTCTCCAACATACAAGTGTAAACCTCCTACTACTGTAAGCTTGCTGTCATTTAGACATTTTCATGTTCACAAAACAAATATAATGTATTCAAATGCATCTCTTTGTCATTTCTACTGTTGGTTTAAGTGATTGGATTACAATATGTCCTAAAGACACATTGCACCATGATCATACTTGTACTTTGTGTTGGCCATGATCAGATCACCCAGGATGTATGTTAATACTGGGTGTGAACAGGGTCAGTGATTTTATACAGTATTCCTGAGCCCATGTCTATCACAGAAGCACAGTAGTACATTCAGCAGTGGTTTCTGTCCTTTGCCTAAATTAACTGAGATTTCCCCTGACTCCTTGAATCTTTTCATGATATTATGAAATGTAGATGGTGAAAAACCTAAATTTGTAGTAATTTTGCAATGAGAAACATTGTCTTTGAAGTCTTGATGATCTCACCTGTTACTAGATAAAATGGTAATGTTTGAACTTCCAGAACAGTGTTACTTGTACTTGTCAGGCTTATTTTGACTCTGTCCCAACTATTTTGAGTGTGTTGCAGTGTATTTTCTAAATCTGTTTATATTTTAAAAAACACAATTAAGTTTGTCAATAAAAACACTGAAATATGTTCGTTGTCCTTTTTAAATGAAAGTTTAAGTGAATTAACAAACTGTAGATTTTAGTTTTTAATAGCTTTATTAGAAAATGTCCCAAATTCCTGGAAATGGGATTTGTAGTTTGTCTTCCAATTTAAATACATTTTTAGAAAGTTAGCTGTCGTATAGTAAGTAGTCTAAACTCCATTTTTGAAATTCCGTGTTCTGGAATGCCAAGTTAACAATACAATAAAAAAATAATTAAATTTCTATTTTTACTAGTTAAATTAAATTTACATTTTTACTAGTTTTGTTTTTATTCACTGCAGATGAATATTTGTATCTTGAATGTTTGTGGTGTAAATGTTATTCTTTTTCTTGTAGGTGAAGGGTATGTAATGTTATCTCATTGCTCACTGAAGACGTTAACAGAGAGGAAGAAATAACTATTCAAAAAAGATCTTGGGCTCTTGTCTCTTTGGGAGTAATACATTATCAGCATACAGAGATGAATTATTCGGCTTTGGCTATCACCTCTATGGAGTGGTATGTGATCATGCAGGGAACAAGACTAAATTTTTTCATCATCCCCACTGCTCTCCTCACCATGTTAACACTGCTGATTGATCCCTTACTCCTCTTCTGCATTTTCTGCAACCCATCCCTCCGTCAGGAAACACGATACCTTCTCCTGACCAACACTGTCCTGTCGGATGTTCTCTTCCTCATGTTCAACCTTGCAAACTTATCCACCAATGCACTAGGCATGGAGATTAACAATGTAGTCTGTGAGTTCATAATGGTTGCCACAGTGACAACATGCTGCTCTTCTATACTAACAGTCACTCTGATGGTCATCGACACCTTTGTGGCTGTGCGTTGGCCATTGCGCTACAACGAGATTCTACCACCATCACGGGTGATAAAGATCATCGTGGTTGTGTGGGTTGTTGCTGCTGTGTACCCTTTCACTCTGTTGGTGTTAATGGAGGTATACAAAGAGGGCACCCCTCAGAGTCTGCGGGTATGTGTGGTTGTCATAACACTCTGTTCTCTTGGTGAACACGCCATGGTGGGACTGCAGATCTACTTCAACATGTGGGCAATTGTCTGCACTGTGCTAATCATCTACTGCTACATCCGTCTATACACCGTCACCAAGAGTTCAGGAATATGGACTAGTCGCTACTCACGAGCGAGGCTGACTTTGCTAGCACACGCCATGATGTTGCTGATGTACTTTGCCCCTTGTTTGATTTTTACAGTGGAGCTGCAGCTGTTTGAATCCACAGCTTCCAATGAATTGCAAGTGTGGCTCAACACTGTAAACTTGACTGTGTTGATGGTGCTTCCACGCGCTTGCACTCCATATTTGTATGGCCTTCGCTATCGCAAAATATACAACACAGTGCGGCAAGTGCTGCAGAGAAGTTGGGTCACGCAGACCAGTCAGGTTGAGGCCTCTTGAAGGTACAAAAACACATGAATGATTTAGCAAAGTACAAAATGTGGAAATGAGCAAGCTAAGCTTGAAGTTATCTTGCTTTGGCACTTTGGACAATTATCAAAAGCTTTAAAAGCTTCCAAAACATGGTAATGATGAATATTTGTGCCAGTCAGCGTAGTTAACATATGTATAACATAGCATCTGTGGGTGAAGTACTGTGCTCTAGCTGCAAAAAAGATTGTAATTGCTGGTTAAACACCTGAGCGCACACATCTAACAACATTATGGATTCACAAAATGGTTTACTAAGTAGAAAAGGTAAATTTATCAAGTGCAGAAACACTGTATTGCCACATTTTTATTTAGGTTCATCTGAAGGTATTCCAGTCTTTGGTTTCCTCCCACAGTCCAATAACATGGAGATCAGCTGAAGTGGCTACTCGAAATGTCCCAGTTGTATGTGAATAAATGTGTCTGTTTGTGTGTATATGAATGTATGTGTGGTTGGCACTCTATCCTGGTTGACCCCCTAGTGCTTGATGCAGCCCTCCAGGTGGACGGTCACTTCTGATTGAGACACTGTGTGTGATTGGCTGCCACTTCTCTCCAATGTGTGTGTTCGAGTTCTAAGTGTGTAAAAGGTTTGTGCTGATTTCAAAGTATCCTTAGGTATTATAAAGGTGACATATAAATGTAACTTTAATTCATTCTTATATCATATTATCTAACTGAAGCAAGCATAAATAAATTGACATGGTTGCTTACTTTTTAATTACATTTTTATTCTTAAAACTGTTAAACATGTAAAGTATCGGTATCGACTTCACATTCTTGCAATGACAAACCTGAGTTTATTTTAGAAGTAAATTAAGCTGCATAATAGCTAAGATGTCTGTTTTTACACCACTGTGTAGAATGAGAGTGCTGCCTCAACTCCATTTACCTGTGAAGTGATGTTTACCTTCGTCTTTGTCTCTGTGGAAACCATGAACGGACATGACAGAGATGAATCAATATCTTGAGCATTCATCTGGCGCCTCGTTCACAAACCTGCCGTCATTCTGTGAAGAGGAAAGGAGTTATCCACCTGCCTGTATGATCACTGCTTAGTAGTTGGTTCACGCAGGGATGGAATCTCTTCTGCAGGAAGGATCACGGGGTGCTGTCATGGGTGGAAAAGATATTTTACTGTCTCTTTTATGCATGTTTGGTGACTGGTACAACCGCTCGGGGCAGGCCGAGCGTATTGGACGTCAGGTTTCTGCGACAAACTCCACTTACACTCCAATAGAGCTGTTTGTTCACGAGTGGCACGTGTTTCTACCTCCTCGCCACATAAGGGCGCTACAGGTATGCCCCATCTTGGGATTTTTAGCCGTGTTTCTGACCACGCCCATTATCCTCTTCCGTATCCTGTCCCGAGCTCACCTGCGGCAGCAGACACGTTACCTTCTCCTGGCCAATGCCTTGTTCAGTGACCTGATCTTTGTGGCTTTCTACATGCTGATCACATGTTTAAATGCAGCTTCTGTGCTGATGTCAGACTGGGCCTGTGCAACCATACTCTTCTTGATGGGAGCGCTATACAGTGCAGGTATCTTCAGCGCCACTGCCATAGTGCTGGACACTTGCTTGGCTATATTGGCACCTCTTCGCTACGCTACACTGTGGCCCATCTCTAGAACCTGTGGAGCTGTTACTGCTACCTGGGTCGCATCCATCTTTTTCCCTGCTGCATCCGTGGGGCTTTTCTTGTGGTACCAAACTACAGGTCCATGCACCCAGCACATCTGCTCTCTGCCACTAGTGCTAGTGCTGACTGTTAGCCACTCGCGGCCCATGCAGATCTGCATGTTGCTGATAGTTATTGTCTTCCTGGTCATCCTTTTGCTGGTGATTTCTGGGTACGTGGCACTGTACTGTCACAGCAGCAAGTCAGGAGTGTGGAGAGGAGAGCGGTCGTCCCGTGCAAAGGGAACCTTCCTCATTCACTACCTCCACCTGTTCCTGTCTGTGTGTCCTATGGTACTACTGGTGATTGAGTTGTTCTTGTACTGTAACAGCACTGGGCTCCACCCTAGTGACGATCTCTGGATCTCTCTAGTGGTGTGCAACGTCTTGCTGGTCCTACCCAAAGGCCTAGCACCTTACTTATACGGGCTTAGATACAGAGACCTGCGCGGAGCCCTTCTGGATTTTTTTGGACTAAACAGGCCAAGGGCCATCACTCCTGTGATGTAACTCAATGTCGTGCGACAAGCAAATATTTTCACGTTCATCTCCATTATTGAAAAGCTCTAAACATATTTCACAGTGGATGAATGAAAGTGATTTTGTACTGTGAATGTTTTATTATTAGAAGTAATTACTTTACTTCATTATTATTGTTGTAATTAACTTGTTTTTTTGTGTGGTTGCTGAATTTTGATGCTTATTTTAATTAAACTTAGTAAAGTCATGGCAAATATCACAGATAAATAATTATAGCAATTATCCTATAATGTTTATCTGGTTAGTCTTGCACAATCTGGCAACCTGAGCAGGCTGCTGATGTTGTTTAAGTGTCAGTAATGATCGGTGCAGGAGAGCAGATGGTCAGTTTGGTCTGAACAGGTTGTTTTTACTCTTTTGCTCTGTGTAGTCAGCATGATCTCATTTATTCACAGATATAAGTAGAGCAAAGAGCACTACTTAACTTTTTTTAACTGACACTGCCAGCTCTAATAAACAGTTAAAACACATTCTCTAAAGCATTACCTCTGACTACAGACTAGATATAGTCATTTCCTTTGAGAGAAGACGAGGTTAATCAGAAAGTGCTGTTTTATTCCTTACATGTACACTTTTCTATGCGTTACTACTATGAGCAAATGGCAACTCGCTAGTGTTCAACTTGATAAAAGTTGTAAAAGTAACCCAAACTGAAAACATACTTTCAAATGGCTTTCTTTTTCAAATATTTGAAATTTATTGAATTTTATCAAACATGTGTTGCAACTCAACACAATTTAAAAGTACTTAGAAAAACTCAGTAAAACTGATTAAAACCATTTTTATGAATGAAGAAATTAAATATGTGACTGTGACAAATTTGAAACAAAAGACATTACACTCTTATTACAACATTACAGATGTAAGGATGACAGTCATGAGAGAACTCTTACCAAACTTCTCAAGAAGCTTTAGCTGACACTGGATTACTGAAGCAACATGTTAAAAAGTAGTTACATTTAACTGGCTTTACCAAATTTTTGGAAAACTTAACCTACAGCAAAAACTTTTTACTAGAGATTTTTCCTGATTTCTCTGAAGAATTCTTCATGGTGTTCTGCAATGTTCTAGAAACAAGGTCATTTACACAAACATTTCCTGAAAGAATTCACCAGCAGTTTCTGTTGCTTTGAGTCAACAGGTTTGTGCTCTTTTCTTAAAGAATAACTTGTTGAAATTATTACGTGGGGTAAGTGACATTCTGTGGTGAAGTTTATTTTTATAGTTCACAATCATACTGCATCCTAAACACATCAACTATTTGTTGAGCCAGTTAAGATGTGAATGCAATTTGAGAAGGTGATTGATGTTTTATTGATGTTATTTAATCAAAATTAAAGGGCTATTTTATTTGATAATTGAGTTCTAGTGTTTTAGCAACATCAGACTTACAACTCCAGTTCTAAGCTAAAGAAACAACATTTGGATTTCAGGTGTATCTTGGCTGGTCTGCAGTAATGGTTGGATTTTGCTACTAAATCTAAAAAAGCCCATCCAGTTTTTGAGCAAGAGTTTCTGGATAATATAAAAAACCAAGATTTACTTCTACCGTAATGTACTTGTACCAGAATGATGGGAAGGGAAGAGTACATGGGAAAAATGGAAGAACTCATCATTCAAAGCACATCATCTGTCTAACATGATGGAGGTACTGTTATGGCAGGGCATATAACTGCCAACTAAACTGGGTCACCAGCTGCTGTAATGGCCTGGCAAGGCATCTCAAAGCAAGAAGCTCATCATTTGGTGATGTCCATGGGTCTCAACTTCAGTCAGTCAATAACTTCAAAAGAAATTTGTATAAGAAAATTCAAAATCCTTGAGAATGTTGTCATGATACATCATGTTATCAAATTTAGATTCTGGGTCTAAATCCAATGGCTTCTACCAACAGATTTCGTCTTGGTTTGATTAGCAGAATGATAAACCCTGCCATGAAAATAGTATAATATTCCTTAAAACCAGAGAAGAAGGTGTTATAAGCTGTCTTACCAGTTACTTCTAGAAACACTCAGCAATTGGTAGTTAAATGTTAAATCAAGTGGAAAGTAGCCTGATAGACAGGAAGTATGTAAATAATAATATTTAATGATAATAACTGTATAATATAGTGATTTTATGCAGCTGTATGTGTTTCATGTTTACACTAAAGGTCATGTCCACGAAAATATTCAGTGCAATAACAAAGTTCGCTTTTAAAATGGCCACTAGAGGGCAATATTGTCTTCAGATGATGAAAGCGAGGGGCTGAGTAGGCTGCTGATAGGTCAAGTAGTGTAAACGCATTTTTCCTTGTTTTCTAATACAAGGTACCAATGCGGTGTAGCATTTTACTACTTTTACGTTTTAATACTTTATAAAGCTTAATAAAAACCAATACTACAAAGAACAAACACGAATACAAACTAAATTAAAACATCTTCAGTAGTACACTGACTTGGCTACAGATGAGATATTGTAAAATAATAATGGGAAGTTTTAACCTGAAATATATAATCTGGGGGGAAATGGCCATATGTGAACGTCACACAAGGGAAAATCCGGCTGTCCCTGTTTTGTTTGCAAACAGTCCGTCACATGGAGAACTTTGCCGACAAGAACTGTGGGAAATGAAGTTCAAGTACACCGTTCCTTCTGCTGCATGTGTCTCGGTAGAACTACATTACCCAGCGGCGCCTTTTCAACAGCTGACGGTTGAGATTTTTTTTAGGATGTGGCATAAAAGTGCGATGTTGACAATAACAGAAGGCTTTGTGTAGCTGTCGGCATTGCACCTTGGCTGTATGGCCGTTTACTGGAAAAATTTACAATATTCTTAAGCATACAGAGCGAGTTCGTGTAGTGTACGTTACTTGGTTATGTCTGTACACTTTGGTGACATATGGACGTATCAACTTTATTTCAGACATCTTTTGTTCTGTTAAGTGTTGGAAGTTAGTCTTCTTTGTGTGAGGTAAGTCTAAGGGCTTGAGAGGCTTACACAGACTTATTCTTAAACGTTTTTTAATATACATCCACGTTATTTAAACGTGTGTGTGTGTATGTATGTATGTGTGTAAATATATATATATATATATATATATATATATATATATATATATATATATATATATATATATATATATATGTTTGTGTGTTTTTATTGTAAACCTGCCTCAACTGTAGTCTAAATAAGTTGGGAATAATGTGATGGTTAAGCTCACAGTGAACTTATAAGGTAATAATTAACGCCAAAATAACAAAGTCAAAGATAATGACCTTAAAACACCATTATTTAGCAGGAATACCCTCTGAAAAAGAAGTATAAATTTAGCTGTACAGTCATGTGATGTCTGTTTTCATTGGAAGGAGAAATAGGACTTATGCCATATTTTAGTACCTTTCCTGTTTTTCCCCATAATTTAATGAATAGCCCTCTTCAAACAGCTTTGCTTTTTTTACTGAAAATCATGAGTATAGAGTTTCAGGAAACAAGTATTTTTTTTATTCAAAAGAAGCTGTGAATGTGAACTGTAGCCTTAAGTTCTACTGAAAAAGATTTTAATCACTTTTACATGTGCTATAATATAGTCAGACACTTTTTGTGAAAGTGCAAGATCATTTAAGAACAGTAGTAATGAACAGCACATACAATTTATTGAAAAATGGCAAAAAACTTTCCTGCATTGCCAAGATTTACCATCAGTTATTGAATGTATGAGTACATAAAATATTGAGTATATCATACAAGTGCTGTGTTTATTTCTTATTCATAAAAATAAGTAAAAAAATCAATTATAAAAAGCTCATTTCAATTGCATAACTGTAAGTCATTTCGCTCTGATCTAGTGTGTTTTTATCAAGTAGTAAATATTATGCAATGCTGCGCATTTGTTGGGCAACTTGCCTCTAATAACCAAAACAAAGTTAGTGGCACATGAAAAGAATTACGCAATTAGCACCTGGGCATGTTTCACTTCAATTATGCCATAAACTGCATGTAACAGTTTGTCCTCTGTTATGCAGGTAACTATGAGTCATATGAGTGACGTGTTATGTGATAAGATGTTCATGTGCAAAATCACTACTCAAAACAGTTCAGAATAGTGATTTTGCACACACTGATAAGTCAACTGTACTCAAAAAATGAGTATATAGGCTAGTGATTTGCTGTGATGGTATAAAAAAAAAGACATTATGTATTATGACCATTGAATTTAGTGAATTAAATATACAAGCCCATTAAATACATAAGTACAAATGATCTCAGAGGTGTTAGGTTTAGATTTAAGTTTAAGAATTTGTTTCCCAATCTCAGCAGTTTTACAGTCTGAGGCAGTGCTTCCCTGTTTGAACATGCCTCATTCTGTTCATTATCCAATTATAAAGGATTCATAAGCAGAGTCAGGTGTGTTAGAGCAGGAAAAGACTGAACTGTGTTACAGATGGATAGTCCAGGATTGAGAAACATTAAACTCGTCAAGACTAAATATGTTGTCTTCATAATAAACAGTCACTTAAAGAATCAGTTAGATGTTGACTATATTATTAAAATGACAGGTTGAACTATTTACACAGTAATAGAATACAGACAGTAAAAGCACCTTTTTATTGCATTTTTCTGTTTGAAAGTACTTCAAAATTTTATTTTAGGCAATAATATGTGAAGTGTTGTGGAGCACCAATTATAAAATGTTCCAAAATGGATGCAAATCAACTGCTTTCAGATGCAAATCAACTGCCTTCGGATCTCAACTGCCTTTGTTGCACTTTTATGCTCTTATGTGATTATTACTTAACTTTTTCCTTGGGATGTGAATGTGTTGTTATCTGCAGGCTTTGGCAGTGCTTGATCAGTAGTGTGAGTGGATTTCTCCAGACGCAGTCATGGTGTTAATCCTGGGCCGTCGTCCGAACCGTGAAGAGCCGGCGAATGTACATGCCTCGCCTGCTATCAAGCGCAAGGTCTTTGAGATGGAGCCTAAGAACCTGGGAGATGTTTTTGACTTCTCCTCAGGGCCATCTCACTCTGAGAATGTTCTGCAGGTCTTCAACGAGTTCCGCGAGTGCCGTCTATTCACAGATGTGGTGATCAGTGTGCAGGGTCGTGAGTTTCCCAGCCATCGCGCTGTCCTCTCTGCCTGCAGTGGCTACTTTCGCGCCATGTTCTGCAACGACCACCGCGAGAGCCGCCAAATGCTGGTAGAGATCAATGGCATCCAGTCCGATGCCATGGATGTCTTTCTGCAGTACGTCTACACTGGCCATGCCAAGATTACCACGAATAATGTCCAGTACCTCTTTGAGACCTCCAGCCTCTTCCAGATCGTTACCCTTAGAGATGCCTGTGCCAAATTCCTGGAGGACCAGCTTGACCCCTGCAACTGCCTTGGGCTGCAGAAGTTTGCTGATGCCCATTCACTCAAACAGCTAGCCAGTCGCTGCCGAAGCTACGCCCTGCAGTACTTTCCAGAAGTCACCCAGCATGCAGAATTCTTAGACTTGCGAAGAGAGGAGCTGGAGGAATACATAGCCAGTGATGAGCTGTGTATAAGCAGGGAGGAGGTGGTGTTTGAGGCAGTGTTGAGATGGGTCTATCACAGTGTGGACTGCAGAAGGCCACAACTGAAAGATCTGCTCCAGCACGTGAGGCTGCCACTCCTACACCCCAACTACTTTGTACAGACGGTGGGTCAACTCAGTGTACCTATATCAGTTTTTCCCAACAATTTATCAATATGTAATACTTATTTTACAGCACATTATATCCATGGTACATCTTCTGACATCCTTATTGTCATGTTTTTGCAGGTGGAGGGTGATCAGCTGATCCAGAATGCTCCAGAATGTTACCAGTTGCTGCACGAAGCTCGCCGCTACCATGTGCTCGGCAACGAGATGATGTCACCACGAACTAGACCTCGCAGGTACTGTATCATCACATAACTGACAGGGTTATTATAATGCTGAAGGTAAACAAATGCTTTGTAGAGTTTTAATGTCTCACAGCTGCTGAGAATTGAATTGCAGTTTATGCAGGAATGTTATTTACTGTGTTTAACAATGTGATGGAGTGCTTTATGAAATGAGAACGCTATTGCTTACAGAATGTTGGATAAAACTTATAAAATCTAAACCTAAACCTAAACCATTTCTGAACTGCTCTTCCTTGTGTTTATGAGAACAGATAACGCATGAGTGTGTGATTTTATCAGAGTTTTGGTTGCATTGTTTGTGTGTTTTCCCCAAATTCAGGTGTGGAGCTTGCAAAGACTGCAAGGACTGTTTATCTTTGTAAACAAATAACACTACTGTTGTTAATGGAAGAATATGTGGGTCTTTTGTAGCTCTAACAGGACACAGTGTTTGTACAAGTGTGAAAACATGACCTCTTCCCTACACACACATTTACAATCTGTCAGTTAGTTGAAGTAAAAACTGAATCAGAGTTCCTTGTTATTGTTGTGGTTGACAATGACTTGAAATTAGCTATATGTTAGCACAGACTGTCAGGTTCACTCAGTATCCAGGTAGATTAGCTCTGTTCATGTGTGTGCGTTTGGGAATATATCTGGAGGGCTTTTTACCTCCTCTGTTCATGCCTGTGTGTCTCCATCTTCCTTTGTTTACTTCAGGATGTAACCATCTCTTCAGTCTTTTGGCAGAGCCGCTGTGCTGAGCCGTCTTTAGCACTTCAGCATTTTTGTTCCTGTAGCTTGTCATTAACTTGTGTCTGTGAACTTCACAAGCATTTATTCCCACCCTCTCTCTCTTTAGGCTTAATTAAATTCAGATGGTGGATGTGATCTATTCGTGTTTTATTGGTATTGTTCAGTGTTGTCCAAATAGCCCAGACAACATACAAATAACATGCAATATCATGCAAATAACAAATTAAGGAAGTTGTTCTGACTTTCTCTTGGGTCCATTGTTTGTATGAAATGATTCATAAGCAGCAAGTTCCCTAAAACCTATAAAGCCACAACGTTGAGTGTAGTTCTCAGAACATTCTTCCTAATTCACTCGGATTCTCATTTTTACTAAACACTCTTAAGTTAGTTGCCAACATGAGTGTAAGTTACATACAAGTAACATTTTTGTTGTCTTTAGAGCTGATAAAAATATGTGCTCTCATTTCTCTTGGCTACAAATTGTTTAAATGCTAAAGCTGCACAATATTTTAATTGGAGTCACTAATAGTTTTTGCAGTATTATTTTAGTGATTGCAATATGCAAATGAGCCATTGAACAAATAATTTTTATCACTTTTTAGGCAGGTAAATATTTCTGTACTTGTTTTGATACAGTGATGGCCAAAAGTGTTGGTCCCCCTGAATTTTTTCTCCCAGAAAATTATTGCAATTACACATGTTTTGTTATACACATGTTTATTTCCTTTGTGTGTATTGGAACAACACAAAAAACAGAGGGAAACAAGGCTAATTTGACACAATTTCACACAAAACTCCAAAAATGGGCCGGACAAAATTATTGGCACCCTCAACTTAATATTTGGTTGCACACCCTTTTGAAAAAATAACTGAAATCAATCGCTTCCTATAACCATCAACAAGCTTCTTACACCTCTCAACTGGAATTTTGGACCACTCTTCTTTTGCAAACTGCTCCAAGTCTCTCATATTTGAAGGATGCCTTCTCCCAACAGCAATTTTAAGATCTCTCCACAGGTGTTCAATGAGATTTAGATCCGGACTCATTGCTGGCCACTTTAGAACTCTCCAGCGCTTTGTTTCTATCCATTTCTGGGTGCTTTTTGAAGTATGTTTGGGGTCATTGTCCTGCTGGAAGACCCATGACCTAGGACGCAAACCCAGCTTTCTGACACTGGGCCCTACATTGCGACCCAGAATCCTTTGGTAATCTTCAGATTTCATGATGCCTTACACACAGTCAAGGCACCCAGTTCCAGAAGCAGCAAAACAACCCCAAAACATCTTTGAACCTCCACCATATTTGACTGTAGGTACTGTGTTCTTTTCTTTGTAGGCCTCATTCCATTTTTGGTAAACAGTAGAATGATGTGCTTTACCAAAACACTCTATCTTGGTCTCATCTGTCCACAAGATGTTTTCCCAGAAGGATTTTGGCTTACTTACATACATTTTGGCAAACTGCAGTCTAGCTTTTTTATATCTCTGTGTCAGCAGTGGGGTCCTCCTGGGTCTCCTGCCATAGCGTTTCATTCCATTCACATGTCGATGGAGAGTCAGAGCTGACGCTGATGCACCCTGCGCCTGCAGGACAGCTTGAATTTCTTTGGAACTTGATTGGGGCTGTTTATCCACCATCCGGACTATCCTGTGTTGCAACCTTTTATTAATTTTTCTCCTCCGTCCATGTCCAGGGCGAGTAGCTACAGTGCCATGGGTTGTAAACTTCTTGATTATGTTGCGCACCGTGGACAAAGGAACATCAAGATCTCTGGAGATGGACTTGTAACCTTGAGATTGTTGGTATCTTTCCACAATTTTGGTTCTCAAGTCCTCAGACAGTTCTCTTCTCCTCTTTCTGTTCTCCATGCTTAGTGTGGTGCACACAGACACACAATGCAAAGATTGAGTCAACTTCTCTCCTTTTTATCTGGTTTCAGGTGTGATTTTTAAATTGCCCACACCTGTTACTTATCACAGGGGAGTTTGAATGAGCATCACATGCTTGAAACAAAGTTGTTTACCCTCAATTTTGAAAAGGTGCCAATAATTTTTGGAGCCCATTTTTGGAGTTTTGTGTTTTGTTTTTTGTGTTGTTCCAATACACATAAAGGAAATAAACGTGTATAACAAAACGTCTAATTGCAATAATTTTCTGGAAGAAATACTTAATTTTCTCGAAAAAATTCAGGGGTGCCAACACTTTCAGCCATGACTGTATGTCAAGTAAAAAAAAGTGCATCATTCTGGTCAAACTACAGCATACATGGTTCAGGCACTTCATTAAAACTACCTCCTTATAATTACACTCATTGTCATTTTAGCTCCACTGAGCATATAGGTAAATTTTGTTGCTCTACAATTACAAACTGTAGTCCATCTGTTTCTCTGTATACTTCATTAGCCTCCTTTCACCTGTTCTTTAATGGCCAGGACCACCACAGGGCAGGTATTTTATTGGTGGTGGATTATTCTCAGCACTAACAGTGACACTGAGGTGGTGGTGGTGTATTGGTGTGTATCACACTGGATTGGATCATATGAGTAGATCAGACACATCAGAGATGCTGAAGTTTTCAAACAATGTGTAAACTCACAGTCTGTTAGACACAACTACACTGATGGTCAACTTTGTAGATGTAAATTTATAGAAAGTAGCTCTTCTGTTGCTGCTACATTTTGTGGTGGTGGTTTTCTAGTGCTTCATCAGTGGTCACATGATGCTGCTCACATGACGATGTTGGTTGGATATTTTTGGTTGGTGGGCTATTTTCAGTCACTGACACTGAGATGTTTTAATACTGCTGTTTGATCCCCTTGTACCAGTACAACACAGTTTGAACACACCACCATTACGCCTGTCAGGCAGCCTCAACCTTCTGGTGGTGGTGCTAACAAAAACGAAGATGTATGCAGGTGTAAAAAAAAAAGAATGTAAGTTTATTAAAGAGGTCTAAAATGAAGATAAGTAATATTTTGAGTAAATATGCCCAAAAGAAGAATACTCAGCTCAAGATTAACATAAGATATAGTTCAAGCTCAAATAAGCACAAGTTATAGCTCTGGCTCAAATAAAATCAAGATGTGGTTTAGGCTCGAATAAAACAGGATATGGCTCAGGCTCGAATAAACACAAGATATGACTCGGGTTCAAACAAAACAAGATATGGCTCAGGTTCAAATAAAACAGGATATGGCTCAGGCTCGAATAAACACAAGCTATGGCTCGGGTTCAAATAAACACAAGATATGGCTCAGGCTCAAACAGCTAGGCTTAGGCTTAGGCTCAGGAAAAAGCAAGCTAGATGCTAAAGTTTAGGAAGATGCTAAGATTCAAGACAATAAGAGATGTGAGAAGACCTTATGTGAATTGTAAAGGTTTTCTACCTGTGGGTGTAACACACCACAATGATGAGCGACGAAGGAGCGTGGAGAACGAGCTTAAATAGTGATTGAATAATGAATGGAAATCGAGAACAGGTGGACGGAACTGAGGAGGTGACATAAACGAGCAGAGTGAACCTTGGGAAATGTAGTGAATGATGGAGCTGGGACTCGAATGCTGAATACAAGGAGAAGGGACAGATGGGAAGTGTAGTATAATGCTGAAGGGACTGAGACGGAGGCAATAGCAGTGGCGGACTTGACCAACACGCAAACCACGCACTCAGTTGGAAGCCTATTTCTCTTTAGACCGCTCACAAGCTCATCAATTGGCTCTGCTGTTTCTTGCTAGTGTGTGATTGGCTGTCCCAGCGGCCACTTCATCAAACAGTCTGGACTTGCAAACCAGTGTGTTGCGATTTGTCCCGTAGTCTGTGTTCACCTGACACTGTAAGTTGTTAACATGTACATTTGTTCTGCCTGTTTCACATCATATAGACATATTTTAATATCAGAGGTTTCATATTAAAATCCATTAACATTAACATTAGAATCTGTGTCTGTGTGTGTGCATGCATCTACCAGGCTGTGATAAGCCATCCATTTACATGCCACTAAGTTTAACTATTGTCAAAATAATTCTGAATTTCTGCTTATTTTTACTAAAAAAAGGTATAATTTTATGTAAATGAGGTCTATTGACTATATAGTGCAAACATAAGTGTAAAATTGGTGCTAATGAGCTGAAGTGAAGTTAATTATCGAGGTGTAACACAGAATTGGGTAATAATTTTATATTACATGATTTTAACAGTTTATTAATATTTAATAATACATTTTTTATTAATGATTCATTTTATTTTATTTTTATTATTATTATTATTATTAATAATAATAATTACTAATTATTATTAGTAGTAGTAGTAGTAGCAGTAGTAGTAGTAGTTATTAATAGTAACTAGTAATTCCTAATAAAATATTATGAATAATAATGTTTAAGTAATGTGTAAAATGTATGTATAATAATTAAATTAAATTATTATTAATAAATATTATGTTTAAGCCTGTACTGCACCATAACTATAAAAAAAGAATCTGTTTGATCAGGGCCCCCAGACATGACATTGCTCGGGGCCCCAGATTTTCCAAATCCACCCCTTGGCAATAGAGAGAGAGTAGAAGTGAGTGAACTAACATTTGTGTGTGTGTATGTGCGCGGAAGCAGAGCAGAAAGAGGGAAGAATGAGATGTGGAGATAAACGGAGGTGAGCAGGAGTGAGGGCCGTGACATCACTGTCACAGCAGTGCTGAGAATGACCCTCCACCTAAATAATATCTGCTCAGTGATGGTCCTTATTATTGAAAAACAGCGTTAAAGGAGGCTATTAAAATATACAGAGAAACAGATGGACTACAGTCTGTAATTGTAGAACTACAAGGTGCACATGGTCAGTGGAGCTAAAATGGATAGTGAGTGTAGATACAAAGAAGGAGTTTGAATGAAGTGGCTGGTTGGTCAGTTTTGCTTCTTTATAGCAGATTCTGTCCTTCATCCCTACCAAATGTATGAACTCAATTCTAGATTGGGCTCCTAATCTCAAAATCTGATAGTAAGCTAATTTCCTCTTTCTGCTGCAGGTCGACTGGTTTTTCAGAGGTGATTGTGGTGGTTGGAGGCTGTGAGAGGTTGGGGGGCTTTAACCTGCCCTACACAGAATGTTATGACCCTGTTACGGGTGAATGGAAGTCTCTAGCCAAGCACCCAGAGTTCACCAAATCAGAGTATGCGGTGTGTTCCCTCCGCAACGACATCCTTGTCTCAGGTAAGCTTCTGAAGCCCTCTCAGTATGAGAGGAGGTAATCACAGAAGGTGTAGGCGTACTTTGCAGTGCAGGTGTACTCATTCAATAGATTTGAATCAATTTGAGGTAGGACTGCTAACATAACAGCTTGGTTTAGTTGATATGGTCTGTTTTTATGTCTTTTGAACTTCAGCATGTTTTGGCTCTGATCTCAAGAAAGCTTAATTTGATCTGGAACAGCAGAAAAGCAAAGCTTGAATGTGGTATGAAAAATACTGCGTCTATATAGTGCCACATCCAAAAATTTGAACATCATGACTTTTTTTTTTCATAATTTAATTTAAAAAAATAAACTTATTTTCAATACATGTAAAGCTGCAATTCAGTCCTCTTCAATTTAGAGATTCAAAATCTCAAATTAAAATAGTATTTCATTTGAAAATACTTACGTATGTATTACTTAATATTAATATATTAAATATATATACTTAAGTATAAATACGTAATTTTACATGTAGTGAATATAAAACATGACAATTTACCTTATTGAATTAAATTACACAGCATAACTTGATTATTTGGCAACTGAACACCTGTAGAGTGATAATTTAGTTCTGCAATTTTGTACAATGTTCATTGTTAATAAACTTCCATTGCTTTTGTCTACATTAGCCCTGTAGCTGTAGTGCAAAACTAATGAAGCAAACTTTGTACACATTCTTGGCTGACTGACTAATTGGGGTAAAGGTGAAATTTTGCCAAAATGATTTTTTGCTTTAACTGAAGGGCATGAATACTTGAGATATGACTGAAATGCAGGAGCATTTTCTCCCAGCATCAGTACTATTAGCATCATTAGATTACAGAACTGTCATCAAACAGCCCAGACATGTTTTGTACTGTGTTTGGGGTGGAACTCTGTAGAACTGAGAATCTATAAAAACTCTGATGATGTCAGAAGGCACTGCTGACTCAACTACTTTTTACTATGTAGAGTAAAAACTGAAACATAAGCACACACACGCACACACTTGGAGCACAGATATGTGTCTTGGTACAAAGAGCTTTTCAGCCATATTTTTCTTTGTATTTACAGTTTTCAGGGTATGAAGGCACTGTTTTTAATAAAAATGCAAGTGTAAGACACCTAATCTTTACCTACTATTCGTAGTATATGCATAATTACCACACTGAGTGATTTTCATTCATATCTACATTCTTAAACAAACACCACTGAAAAAACCATAAGCCGGCTATACTAGTGGCCATTATTTATTGTCTACCTATTGAATTGAATTGGAAGTGTGTTGCAGTTATTTTCCATGGTAATCAACCATGATACAGACATGACATTTGAAGATTAGGTCAAAAATTCCTGTGATCAGGATGGTCATTGCATGTCCCTCATTAAAGGAAATATTTAACATAAAATCATATTTACACAGTTTGCCACTTAATTTGGATGTAGTTGATCAGCCAAGATATTTTTGAGGTCACATTTTTTTTTATTTTATTTATTTCTAGTTTTTTGCCAATGAGGTCACAATTTTGCTGCTTTAGTTTTAAACTGGAGCTGCGAGGGTAACATTGCTAACACTACTGTAGAACTCACTACTTACCTAAATAGCCCAGATCTTTCCATTAAAAAAAATCACCAAAACTTAGTACTAGAGAGTATAGAGATCATATATATACATATACATACAGAGAGTGATGATGTATATCATATTCATACACTGTAATATAGTAAAGAGTTTGACTTGCTGTATGATTGTTTGAGGAGGTTGTGCCTTCATGGCTTGTTTACATTCAGGATTTTCAAGCTTAGATGGGCTCAGTTCGAGGAAAAAAGGAAACCACATCTGTTTCTGTTAGCTTAGGGGCGGGGGGGGCTGCCCCAGGACATTCCTCTTTGGCAAGCCTAGGCATTTTATTGGCCAAGAGTCAGACAGAGTGAATTCTTATTGGCTAGAGGAGTTTTTGGATGAATTAAATTTTCAGATTGATTCCAGCAGCATTCCAAGCTGTGTAAGTATTTGGAGAGAATACAGAAAATCACGTCATGATGGCATCCTGGGGGTCGTGGTTAACTAAAATAGAGCATTCCCCATGACCCATTTTTTGTGCATTGATTTAAATGTATTAGTATTATTATTAAATATCAGAGTTTTTTGTTTCAACACTACAGTGTTATTAAATATAAGATGGATTTTATATGAGCTTTATTAAAAGTGTTTAATTGTGCATGCAGACTTATTTTTACCATTTTCTTTAGAAACAAACATACAGTTCTGAAGATTACTCAGAATATTACTGTTGTCTGTCTAGGATAGTGAATGTAAGCATGTTGCAGCATTCAGTTAAATAATAATAATATATAATGTAATAATAATTGCAATCAGGTGATGATGTTATAATTGTGACAGGACCCTCTAGATGATTTTGAGTTTGCCTGTAAAATAAAACACTCTCTGGATTGAGAAGTATGATCGGGCTCCACAGTGACTCTTGGAGCAGCAGAAACAGCTCTTCCTCCTCTTCTTCTAATTTATACACTTCCAATGAGTCGCATGTCGTCTTAGCTAGATATAATTTTCCAGTAATCATAGAACTTTCTCATAAAATTCACCTGCAGTATTGGCAATCCTCAGTTGTTGACGGTGAGTGTGCAAGCATTAGTTCAACATGCATCAATGATATTCCTACGTCCCATGATGCTTTGTGCCAATTATGTGCTCTGTAGTTCAGACATAGAGTAAACAGCTGTACTTTTAAAGTCTTATCAATTCACTGTCATCAATTTCTGGGAAACACCAAAAATAGCTAAAAAGCAATGACACTGTCCTACCTCACCCTGCTATCATAGAAGATTGAGTATCAGCACTGATGGATTTTATAATGGACTTGAAACGGCTAGAAAAAAGATTTTTCTTCTGAAATAAATATGTATCGTCATGGAAAATATTCAATTTAATGTGTGGCTCCAAACTTTTGAGTTCAAAGGCTTGCACAGTACCAGAATTTAGGCTATATCTTTATTTAAGATACTGGATACAGTGTTTGAGCGTTTGACTCTTCTGATATGTTTCAGTTTGACCTGATACCGACAGAGGAGAGCTATGAGGAAACTGAAAATTGTCCATTATTCTCACACATTCTCCTACTGAGAGATGAATGAAGGTTCTGAATAATATCTGAATGCTCCTTCATGCTAGTTTCGGCTGCTGATCTATATCTGTTTGTTACTGATGGCTTTTCATTCCATGCGAAGATACTCCAGTTCCCTGAGAATCTCTGTAGAAAGACTTCGACATGAGCTGAGTGAACTGTGCAAATACTCTGCTCTCCTTGAATGTATATACATGCTTTCGCTTGTGTTTTCCAAGAATAGAGTGAAGGGATTCTGTGAAGTCTTCGACATGCCCCCCCCCACTCTATTTACCACTCTATTCTGCACATGTGGAGGCCCTGGGTATAAAAACAAATGTAAACTTAAGCAGGAGGTCAAAGGCTCAGAGCTGGCCATAAACTTGCTAGAGTACATGTGTACTAGGTCCCCTACTGTTCAGATGTTGGGCATCACTTGTCATGTTTATATACTTACTTTTATATAGAGTAATAACAGATTACAGATGTAACTTAAACTGTAAGAACCTATATGTAGGCTCATACTTAGTACGTCATGATTTAGCATTTTGTAGTGTTCAGTATTCTACTTGAAATGCATAGGCTGTGAGGCTTCTTTACTGAAAAGCACTCTTCAGTAGAAAATATGTTTTAAAATATAAGCGTGTATTAAAAAGGAAACATGTCCGTGTCTAAACAGCTACATGTATGTGAAGGACAGGTTTTCTAATGTAATGTGTTGGGTTTGCTGCATGCTCTGTGAACACAAAAATGAACATTAACTGGAGAGTTAAATACATTCATTCATTAATTCATTCATTATCCCACCCGCTTAATCCTTATCAGGGTCGCGGTTAGTCCCCTACCCCTTCACTGGGCGCAGGGCAGGGCATTACACTATTCAACCAAGCCCAGGACAGGGCGCCAATCCATCACTGGGTGTACACATATGCACGCACACACACACACACACACACACACACATTTACGGACAATTTAGAGTACCCAATCCACCTGACCTCCATGTTTTTGGACTGTGGGAGGAAACCGGAGTCCCCGGAGGAAACCCACGCAGACACGGGGAGAACATGGAAACTCCGCTCAGATGCGGACTCGAACCCAAGACCTCAGCGCTGAGAGGCGAACGTGCTAACCACTAAGCCACCGTGCCGCCCGAGTTAAATACAATATATGAAAAAATGAGAAAATAGCTTGCATTGTATAGGCATACATAAAGGTAAAGTCATGCTATGATGGATTGGAGATAACATGCAGAAGAAGTATGTCTTGTAGCTTATCATGTGTTTAGCTGTCACTTTGACTATAAATCATTTCCTCTTAAAACCTGTTTACAATAAACATTCTTGACAGCTGTTTCCTGTATGTTTGTATAATAATCCTTTTTAGACCAATTTGTAGTTTTGTGAGTAATGAGGTGTTGTAAAATGGCCTTGTGACAGTAATGTAGTGTGTCACACACTGTGTGATCAGCAATGTTTTTCTCCCCAATAAAAGATGGTCACTCTGCCCGTACTGTCTCCGAAACTGTGACCGGCATCACTGATCTAAAGAGAGATAAAAGTATCTTTGTGTCAACTAAAGGACAAAAATGCATCCTCTCGTTACAAACATCTGACTGGCAGAGCAAGTCTGAAGTCATAAAATTAGACATAAACTTAGAAACTCCAAATTAAAATTGCCTTTTTAAATTAATTTTGAAATACTGTATAAAGATGGTTACATTGTCATATCATTATAAATCTAATTTCAATGTTGTGAACTAGGGATCAACCAAAATGATTTTTCAGGGCCAAAACAATACTAATCATTAGTAATTAAGAACATCAATGACCAATATCAAAAATGAAAAATTATCAAAAATTAGATTTTTATGGTCTGAAAATTTACAAGGATACAACTCTTACAACTTAAATTACTTGAACATAGATAAATATCTTAGCATTTATTTAGACAGCTGCAAAAACATTGAAAAGCATATTTGATTGGATTTACTTGACATATGGTCCAGATTTCTATGAGTCAGCATTACAGGCATTACGGGGATTGAACCGGCGACCTTCTAGTCAAATGACCAGATCAATAATCACTAGGCCACAGTTGCCCCATTTACATATAATAAAACAAATACTGTAACTGGACTGCCATTCTGTCCCTACCAATTTTAGAAACAGCCTGTTTTAAAGTGATCACAGTAAGTTTAAAGCAGTTTTGTCCACAAATTCATGTTAAAATGATTGGGAGTATTTTTACTGTAGACAGTCTCTAGTGGAGATATGGTAGAACTCGATTAAACAGTCTTATCTGTCTGGAAGCGAAAGTATTTTTGCAGCTTTCCAAAGCAACCTGTTTATTTTATTGTACATTCCTCAGGATCTCAGTCCAAACTTAACTGTTTGTTCTGTACATTTCAGCCTGGATATCTTCTTGAATGAGGCCCAGACACCACATCCTATCAGAACAGTTAATTTATATGCATAAAAGCATTAAAAGCAGTCAATAATAATGAGATATAAATTGTTAAGATGAACTGTTTTGGTACACAAAGCTAGATGAATGTTATAATGTCAAATGTTTTATAGAATTTACGTAAATGGTGAGTTATAGACTGTTTGATTGACATACCTTCCTTGATTGCTGATTATGATGTTTGAAACTATTTTTTTCTGTCTCTGAAACACATAGTAGGCCTGTTGCTCACTTCATATTTGCCTAATGAGGTCCTGAAAAACCAACATCAGCTCTTATCATTATCATGCCAATAACCCTAAATTTATTACTATAGCAACTAAGCAGTTTTCTGGACCAAGAAATGAGATGTTGGATTGTCCAAGTCAGGTACATGAATTTCCCAAGCATGTCCCCAGAGCTGAAAATGTCTACAGGTCAAACAGGCAATAGCCAAGACAGATTCCTGCGCCGTCGCTTTAGTGTGACTTGTTTTAGTTTATTTTGAGCGTTATCAATGAGAAACAAAGCCAGAATGAAAGACGAACACGTGGGTGAATGATGAACATGTGGGTGGATGCTTTGTTTTCACAGAATTATCGGTGAGTCACGTGAGTGCACTGACCAAAACCGGGTGGATGAACAATAACTGGGTCAAAATTTTCCACCCAAAAGTTGACAATAACTGAATTGTATGAAAATCGGAGCAAACAATAACTGAGGTTCCACTGTATTTATACAGCTTTATACCTGAGAGATTCTACAAGCTAAAATAGTAAACATCTTTAATTAAAGCTATGTCAGCCATATTGATCACAATTTAATGAGATTCCTAGGTTTTTAATTCTGATCTGCCTCCTGGCTTCTCCGTTTTATATGATATGTTGTTGAGAGCTCATCATAGTAAGCATATGGCCTTCAGACACACACTGGAGACCCTTTAGTCTACATCTACTACCCTAGCCAAAACAAAGACACAACCGGCTCAAAAGCTTGAGGGCTGCCAGTGTGCTAGAGAGCAGAGCCAAAGCAACAAATCATGACACGCTTGTATTACAGACTTGCGTATGTGTTTGTGTGTGAGGGATAGAGAGATGAGGTGAAAGAGGGATGAAAAGAAGAGTGTCAGGGCTTGTTTGAATCATGTTGCAGTATCACCTACTTGGCTCGAGGAGTGATTTGGAGGGAAAAACAGCACAGGACACGCTCAGTCTGGCCTAGCTGAGAGCAAGGAAGTTCCTACAGCACAGAATGCTGAAATAGGGAAGCTTTTTTTAACAGACTCGATAAACTTTCAACAGAATCAATCAATCGTGCTTCGATAAAATACTCTCTTACTCTCCTTAAACTAAATACATGGTAGTTTTTATCTGTTCACAGTTTCAAATAATCAAGTTGAGCATGGAGGCCTTAACCTAGGCCTAATGTAGTGTTTCCAACTTGCCCAGTTTCATGTAGCTACAACAGTTTGCTTCCATGTTTTTGTTTGTTCTGGCCCAAAGCACTGCAGACTCATCTTCATTCAGCACTCCTAATTCAACTCATCAGGTAATCAGCAATGGTTTATTGAGTTGAATATGGACAAAGTATTTACTTGGTGACCATTTTGCAACCCTGACAGGCATCTTATCTGCTTAATCCTGATCAGGGTAGCAGTGAGTCTTCTACTCCCTCACAGGGCGCAGGGCAGGGCATTACAGACTTACCCAAGCCCAGGACAGGGCGCCAAGCCATCGCTCGGTGCACACACTCACATGGACAATTTAGAGTACCCAATTCACCTGACCTCCTTGTTTTTGGACTGTGGGTGGAAACCCACGCAGACATGGGGAGAACATGCAATCTCCACCCAGATGGAGACTTGAACCCCAGACCTCAGTGCTGAGAGGTGAAAGTGCTAGTCACTATGCTGCCCCGAAAATAGTAAAACTTGTCAAATTGTTAATCAAAAGCATGCTTCAAATCACTGATAAACCACATAAATCGTTTGCACAGTTCTCCAGTTTGTGTGTTCCTGTTTTTAATGTTTGTTTTTAAATGTCTAACAATGTTTGTTTACTAAATTAAAAGTCAACCATGACCGCACTAAGAGGAAAAATAACAATGCTTCAGAATTATTCAGAAAAACAGTAACGATCATCTTCATAATGTTCATGTTAGATGTACAAAGCACTTTACTGAGAAGTTAAATGACATGCCTTTAGACTCACCACTGCCAACACTGTGGTTACAAATAACAAATACATTTTAACCGCTTATCTACACTGATATTTACTGAGGAATTCACTTTGAAGCTAGCTTAGATGTTAAAAGCATAACTCTGAGATGCTTCTCTGCTTTGTTAACTTGTTGATTTTGCTGTCATTTACAGGTGGACGCATCAACAGTAACTATGTGTGGATGTATAACTCTCAGCTAAACCTGTGGATCAGGGTGGCCTCACTCAACAAGGGCCGATGGAGACACAAGATGTCTGTGCTGCTTGGGAAGGTAGAAAAGATGTCTTTTGTTAACTGAATCTTTATAATCTTCAAAACAGGCTTCGGGAAAATTGTGCTCACGAAGTAGCCTTTCAAACTAATGGATGTGTCTCTGTCCATCTGATTCAAATTAGCATACACACATTGATTTGCCCACTAGTACAACATGGTTGATATATAATCATGCTGTATAGAAAATCAGCCAAAGTAATTGGTTATAAAAGCCAGTTGTATTTGTTAAAGTATTGCAGAATGCTTCTTTTAAATGTTCCAGCACCCCCTGGGCTCTGGTGTAATTGGAATGTTGTAATTCATATGTTTGGGATTATACTTAGCATGCTTTTGTAGTCTATTCTGATTTCAGATAGCTTCAGGGAGCTGTTAGAGCTGAACTGCGTAATGTAAAACCCATGTTGATTTCCTTTACCATTGCATGAGTTTTTACATAAAAGTCAGAGCATCATTGCCATGCAAGTCATTTGTTTTGTTTTTTTTTGCCCAGGCAGGCACAAGTGGTGTAGTACTGCATAAAAAAAATATTGTTGGAAAAGTTCATTTAATAATTTAATTCTAAATGCTTAACACCCGTATATTTTATATTCATCACATGTAATGTGGCATTTCGAGCCTTTTTTTGTTTTAATGTTGATCAGTATGACATATCTGATAAAAATCAGAAATCTTCATTTATTAGAATATTTAATTTTGAGTTTGATTAAATTACTATTCAAACAGTATCAACGTTAAACCAAAAAAGGCTTGTAATATGTAACTTGTATGATAGTGACTTACATTATGAACACAAATGAACTTTTTCCACAATATTCTCATTTTTAGAGATGCAGTAGTAAATATATATGTATTTTGTTAAAGGGGCAGATTAACTTTCTACCAGCATCTTATTTTGTGTCCAACTGCACACACACATACACATTTGTACCCACACATGTTTAAAAACACTGAACCAGTCACTCCTCTGAAACCCAATTCCTAGAATGTTCCTGTTTGTTTCTGCTTCTTCCATGACTTTGTTCTACTCTGCTCTAATGCTGACTCTTGCCCAACTCCCCCCTGCTGCCCAAAGTGGTTTTCTCTCAATTCATGTCCAAAGTTGTACTCTACATTTGAGCCCTTGATTAGAACTACTATATTCACTTGATTCATTTTTGCCTTTATTCACAATTGCATTTAGATTTTCAGTTGTTTTGTTAACCCTGTCTGAGGGTATTACTACTATGATTTAGTCTGACATGGGTTGACTTTTTTTTTTTTTTTTTTTTTTTTTTTTTTTACAAATTACACCCATTTAATTTTTTCCCAAAGTGTCACACAGGCATTTGTTCAGCACAAACTCAGCAACAACAGTGTCAGAACAGTAAGAGGTCTCATAAATCTATATTTTGATTAAATCTGCTCTAAACTTAGACTTTTCAAAAACCTATTTTCAGATGTGCTGATATATGGTGATAAAAAACACTAAACATTTCTAGATAAGACTTTTGAATTCAGAACTGAATAAACAGAGGTGTTGGCAACACAATAGTCATTACAGTTTTTAGAAATAATATGTGGTTTTATTTTTAAAGCTTAACAAATGTGAGGTGACACTCTGTTTTCCTTAGTCACTTAACCCTATATTGAATATTCATGAGATGTGAGGTGTGAATACTCAGGTGAGAGGTCTTTGTTCGGTTCACATTCTACACATTTCATGGCCAGTAATCCACCAACGAAATGTCTGGAATTATCATGTCATTATCATATGAATGACAAATCGTGTCATTTCAGTGCAATGGAAACAACATAGCATAATCTATGATTCTCTACTTCTAGTGTGTATTATTATTAACACAGACTTTAAACACTGGCTGTCAGTAATGACACTGCTGTGCAGATGTGTGTACTTTTAGAGAAGAACACTCTTGTGCCCTTTTACACATTTACTGATGTCCTCAGAGAAATCTCTATCTTTTCTTTCAGCAACAGAAAAAACTGTTTTTCCTCACTAGGAGATATGTTTTTTCATTACTTTACCATCTTTTTATAATGAGCTCATGAATGACATCACCTCTTTCAGTGAAGTCTCTCTTATATAAAGCCACATTTTATGTAATTATGCGGCAAATAATTATATAGCTTTATATACCTTATATAAAGGCTTACTGGGTTTGAAGAAGCCTGTATGAAATTGCAGAGCTTATGGAATATTCTTGATTTATAATAAAAATTCTGTAAATGACTTGAAATAGACTGTAACTGTCACTTCTCCATCATTCTTTAATTATGTGTTCCCTCTTTAGTAGTAGTGTTGTGGATGTAATGTGAATGTAGTGTGTAAAATCATCATGTTACAGGTTGTGCTAAGCATGCATTAAATGTGCCAGTGGGGCTAGGTACAGTCTTGGTCACCAGGCAGGATGATGGTGAATCTGTGGTTAAGAAAATACTTAAATTATAAGTCTATGAATTGAGCTTGGAAGGGATTAGTCTGGCATGCCAGACCTCACTATTGAGTCTTGCAGATGCATCATGGGCTTGTTTCTGTGAAACACGAATCACGGGAGCTGTCTAGCCAATGACACCTGTGAAGAACGTGCAAGGTAGTGAGTGTTTAGAGAATATGATTGGCTGGACCTTATTGGTAAGATTTGTGATTAAGTGCAAGATTTTTACTGTCTTGTTTATGATCACTACTATATTTAAATTGCGTACAATCTTCCTTGCATAAAAAAATCAGTTGGCTTTACATCACAGTACTACAGAAGCCCTAGTTATCAGAACCATTTTGTTAAGATAAGAGGTCTCATGAAAGCAAAACCAATTTTTTGTTCTTGTATTGCTTTCATAAAATGAGACTACTCTTTTAATAAACATTGATATCAAAACAATAATGTTAGCAATAACCTCTTTTTAGAGGCCTGTGTATGTACATCAGTGTGTGTGCATGTTTGTATACATGAGTTACTTCTGTTTATATGTTCACTGCATATTGTAATAAAACTGACCAGTCTCTCTATTTGGAAACTACATGTCCTTGCAGGTTGTCTTGCTGCTGGTTTCTCTTGCTTAACATAAATTTTAGAATCCCATTTGGGGACAGCTGTGGTCTGGTGGTTAGGGATCTCGTCTTGTGCCGAAAGGTCACTGGTTTGATCCCCACACAGGTCGTGACCAAAGTGCCCTTGAGCAAGGCACTTGGCCCCCAACTCCCTAGGCACCTGCCCACTACTCCAGGCACATGTTCACAGCCTAGTGTGTTCAGTAGTGTGTGAGTTTCACTGCACAGATGGGTTAAATGTGGAGGTCAATTTCCATTGCATCTAAAAAAAATTATAGCTCATCAAGGGGATTTAATCTAAGGTACTGTATTTGTGAACTGATTGTGTTTGCTGTCATGACTTGCCAGCATTCTGTGAAGCAAACATTTGTACAGTGTTTTAAACTGCAGAACAACATTCAGTCACCTCTGGATGTTCTGGAATTGCTGTTTTTGCTTAAAATTGAAGACTTGGAGATTTGGGCTTGAGATGGATGATCAGAATTTCAGCTTTTATTTGCATCCAAATTTGTTAAAACATGTACAACATGGTATCCTTAGTGACAGGTCAAATGTGAGTTAAAAGTAAAAAAAAAATTTAATATTTTGTTACATATCCCTTGCTTGAAACTGAAACTGCTTGAAGCTTCATTCGGTTGTTTGTTTTTTGGGCAGGGGCTGAGGTTCTCCCTTTAATTTCCTCATCTGGAGCCAAAATACAGTGGTGCTTGAGTTTGTGAATCCTTTAGAATTTTCTATTTTTCTAAATTTTTTTTAACTTTTATTAAACTTTTATTTAAAACTTCATCAGGCAATAAAACAAATGTCACAAAAATATTAGACTTTGTCATTTATTGATTGATAAAAGTGACCCAGTATTACATGTCGGTGAGTGGCAAAAGTTTGTGAACCTTTGCTTTTAGTATCTGGTGTGAACCCCAGTAACTAAACATTTCTGGTAATTGTTGATTAGTCCTACTCATCAGGTTGGAAGAATCGATGAACTCCATAAACTGCTTGCTAAATTTTATTATTCTTTAAACATTCTTTCGTAGGCTTTTGTGCTTAGGGTCATTGTCTTACTGCAAGACTCATGACCCATTCTTTGGTAGACTAGTTCTTTGTTGGTTGACCACTCCTGGGTCATTCAATGGTCTTGAATTTTCAATCTGTCTGACTGTGGATTGGTGGATTCCAAACACTTTAAAAAGGTTTTGTAACCTTTTTAACCCTACTGAGCATCAACCACTCTTTTTGTTTTTCTCCTTTGTTTGTGCCATGATACACTTCCACAAATATTTGTTATGAATATCAAACTTTGCTAGATCCCTGTTCTTTAAATAAAGCAGGGCCCCCACTCAAATTGATTAACAACACCTCAGATTTCACCTTCAAATTATCTACTAATCCTAAAAGTTCATACATTTGAGATGTAATATTGGATCATTTTCCTCAATCTAATATTTTTGTCTCATTTGATTGATTTGGTTGTACTTTTAGGCCGTGTGTGATGGTATAAAGATGTTTTAGGTAACATTTCTGCAGAAAAACAGAAAATTCTAAATAATTCACAATATTTCAAGCACCACTGTACGTGCTGACCTGGGTTAAGGTCTGGTGATTGACTTGACCTGTCTAGAACCTTCCACTTTGAGTCACACCAGTACTAGTATCTGATGTATATCTCATGCTATATACTCTGGTGGTGTTGCTAGGCTGGATGTATGTGGTGGAGTAATACTTAAAGAGCTTCGGTCAGTGCTATTATCATGCAATACTGGCACACCTAGAATGTCTCTCAGCCAGTCATATTGCGGAGTCAGAACTAACTGTGGTATAATTACCAACTAAAAGTTTAATTACAGTTTAGTGAGAGGAGTGGGAGTGTTCATGTAAAATTGATATTTGGAAAAATAGTGGTAAACCTGAAAATCCTTGGGTACTGTTTTGTCTCACATTGCATATACCTGTCTGCCATAAGTGGCTTTTATGCAAAAACTTTATAATAGATCTAATGGAAAACATTGTTTTCGACATAAGGCTGCATATTTGTACAAATTTCTTTGTGTAATATAGTCCAAATGTGTACATACTGTGTCTAATTGACCCAGTGACCCAACAAAAGTAAACATAACCACAGTTGGGTATAGTCATATGTGGTCAAGCTAACATGTAACTAGCATTTAACTGGCTGAATACACATTAACATTATATTCATGGTATCATTTTACTTGAAATATATAATTAATTTTGTCATTTTAATGTAGTACTTTTACATAATTTTCTATTAACATTCACTGTTTGGCTCATTTAGTTATGATGTAGCTAACACATTTCATTCAATGCATCATGGGTTGTATGGTGTATGTGTTCTTAGTGCTATAGCGCTTAATAAATGTAAATTCTGAAGAACTATCTTTTTTAAGAGTGCACCATTATCAGCAGTAGCAGCATTTGTGGACTTTATCATAGACTCCATACATCAGTCCCGGTGCTTTGAGTGCCCCCATCCTGCTTCCCTCCAGAACGTAAGTGTCTGCTGCGCACTACTGTCCCCTGTGAGATCCAAGTCCATTGTGGGCGGGGCCATTGTTCGGTGAACAGATGCGCATGTAAATGATAAATTTTTGCTCAAACCATATTCTCATCCTGGGGTTGGGGAGGGGTGCACAGCAAAGTTTTAAGAGGTTTTTCCCCTCCCCAAATAAGGCCTCACGTACAGTGCATAGTCCGTGTATGCTAAGTGCCTTGTAAAAAAAATCTTCTGAAATAAAAGCAGGTGTTGTCATGGAAAATTCTGGGTGACCCCAAAGCTTTGAGCAGTAATATACATGTAGCTAACATTAAACTCGCAAAGATCTTTGAGGGATCTTACACACCAGCATCTCATTCTGAATGGCTTTCTATTGAACACTAATATTATATGGGAGATTCTACAGGTGTACTTGACCTTTTTCTGACCCTGTAGCCAGCACGGTTAAGACAAAACTATTTTTAGGAATGTAGAAGTGTTCTTAGCAGTTCATTGTAATGCCATTGTGACTCACATCTGTAGAATGCTGTAGAGTTCACCACAGAGAGTGAGGGCAGAGTTTATTTCCATGGTAGTTCAGTGTTGGGTTTCATTGTTAATTCATTGCTTTCCTTTCTTGGTCACGGTGGCAGTAATGGTGAAAATGGGAATGGTTGTGTTATTGTGGATGTTTTAGGTGTATGTTTCTAATCCTAGTGGTTTTCTGTGTTATACCTGCATATGGACTACACCTCATGATTTCCATCAATAAGTATGAAACTTCTCAAATAATGGTCGATTAAATATGTCAGTAAAAGCTGCCATGTTATTGAAAATAGTCAAAAGGAGATGCTTTTTCTGTTGTTGTTTATACAAATGATTGGTTATGTATGCATTGTGAAATGTGCTTTTGCTGCTTTAAACTTTGAACTTTATGGATGGTGTCTAGATTCTTGGTGGCCTTTTGACATTATTTTTATAAGGGGTCAGCCAAGATTTGGACATTGACGTCATATTTTTCTTAGACACCTTTGTTTCGTTTTTACACTATAAAATATTTGCTGATTAATGGTCATGTTTTTCTTTCTTCATCCTGTTTCCTTTGTGAGAGGTTGGTTGTGTACTTTGGCAGGTGCCCTTTGAGTTTAACTTTTCTTTAAGCTTGAGAGGGTTTGGTGAAACTCATCACAAACAATACACTTAGACACTGACGTCTCAAGTACACAGACTACAGTGTTCTGGAGTGTCCGCATGCTCCTGTGGTTTCAGACATCTGAAGAATTTTTCCCCAGAACTTTGTCCAGATCATATCTATGTATATAAATATAAATATATATATATATATATATGCATGTTTCTTCCTTGTGCATTCCTGTATAGATACGTTTTGCTTTTATGACCTGGCTTGCAGCCAGATGTTTAGAATTGCTTCAAACACAAATAGGTTATACAGTTGAGAGGAATAGTTTGTACTGAGTGATGGTAATCAGTGTGGTAAGAAGAATTGAGCAAGAGGAGGTTGACAGCTGTCTAAAATCATCCTTGCTTATGTTTTTAGCCGTTTGTATGCATACCGAAATGCCATATTGCTGCTTTTCCGATACCTTTACAGATAAAAACCTTAAGTATTGACCAAGACATTATAAGGAGACAGTTCACTGGTTGAAAAATGTTTGAGAGAGCTCATAATGCTCAACATAGCTTCTCATTAACAGAAATCCTTTATTTAGAAGAACCTATTGGACTAATGATAAAGGCATAAGTAGAAAATGTCCCCCCATCGCCCTTGTTTTGGAGTTGAAGCTATACCTGGAAGTGTGCCAAACTCACAAACTATTTAAGCCATTTTTGTCAGATTTTGCCAGGTCTCTCCATTCTAAAATGATAGGAGTGGGGTATGACTGAAATAACTGTATGTATAGGGCGCTGAGTGGATGGCGAGTTCAATCCCAGTCATGCTGTTTGCCAGCGACAGCTGGGGCACGAGACAGCAAAATTGGTGCTCTCTCTGGGT
Source organism: Crenuchus spilurus (assembly GCA_036984385.1). Lineage (NCBI taxonomy): Eukaryota > Metazoa > Chordata > Actinopteri > Characiformes > Crenuchidae > Crenuchus > Crenuchus spilurus. The sequence continues at coordinate 41,556 of BRDA01002247.1, forward strand.
GGGTAGATGGCAGTCTCTCTCCATCACTACCAAGTAATGTCTGCTGGTTTAGGCATCTGCCAGATGATCCATCAGCACTGGGAATCCTGCGCTTTCCTCTGAGCATGTTGGATGCTCTGTGACGATGTATCAGTGGCAGATGGAAAAGAGGTGGTGGCTGACTTCATATGCATCAGAGGCTTGTGCTAGTCTTCACTCTCCTAGAGTCAGCAACAAGTGATTGGGAGAGCCCTAGCAAATGGGTGGGGAAAATTAGGTTAAAAAATACATGTGACTACTGAGTTGCTCTAGTGTGCACCTGTATGTATTTTAGAGGTTGGTTGAAGGTTTGCTTGTCTTCTGAAATAGTACTTGTATCTGTATGACTGTGAAATCATAAGCAAGCACTACAGATGTCAATGCTTTGTGTGTGTATTTATTTGCAGGCGTATGCAGTAGGAGGATATGATGGTCAGTCTTGTCTCAGTAATGCGGAGGTCTACGACTCCTTCTCCAACCGCTGGACAGAAGTGGCCCCTCTGAAGGAGGCTGTGAGCTCTCCAGCAGTGGCAAGCTGTGCTGGGAGACTCTTTGTCATCGGAGGAGAACCTGACGACAACACCTGCACAGATAAGGTCAGTCTGTGTGCTTATATATGTGTCAAAGTGACATATTGATTAGGGTTGAAAATGAGTGCTTCATGTGGATTGTATGCAGAATTTGTCTGGCACATTTGTAGCAACTAAACTTTTATAGTTACAGTAGTCTCCTTAGCTACATTACAGTAAAGTAAACACGGGCAAATCTGTGGGCATTGTGCTAAAATGCAAACATATTTATCTCTCAAATTTAAAGTGTATCCACAGTTTATCCTTTGAAACACAGGCGTACAAAATGACAAAGATCAGTTCATGTAATCGTTAAAGGCATAAACTGACCCCAGATAAGCATAATCTGAGAAGTACATATGAAGTGTTGGTTTAAAAATGTCCAATCAATAAGGTCTCCTTTAAACTTCTGTGCTCAACATTGATTTGACTGTGGATGTCTACTAAGTTGTCCCATTATACAAAATTAATAGACAAAGATAATTTGTATATCAGGACACCTCTGAGGCTGTTATTCTGCTTATACCCCAGTTGCCACACATTTAGATATTTGTGTGCATTTACAGTATGTGTGCAAAGAAAATTTATAGGGTTAAAATTAAAAAAATTTTGTGAATTTGTTATTGGCTCCTGTAGCTTTTCTATTACAGGTTCTCAATCAACAAATATTTACAATGGTTCCCAAAGCACTGATGTAGCTTTAAATGTATTTTTATATAAATAATGCATCTGTCAGCCAATCAGAGTAGAGTATAATGGTTAAATAGAATGACATCATTAATCAAATACATCAAATTAGTGGCTTCAGTAACCGCGCCTTCTAAGGAAAGGTTGAACTACTATCATCACGATACTTTATTCACACAGCTGGTGTTCTGCAAGCTTTTATCTCTTTCACCTTTCCTCTGAATGAAACGGCCTACACATATTCAGCCAAGTGGAACCTCAGTGCTCCATTCAGCGTCAGTACACTGTTTAAACAGAACCCATCTGTCTGAACTCTTTTATCAGCTGTCATTAGTTTTCTGTTATCCACTGAACTTCAGTGGAAGAGGCAGACGGTGAGCAGGTAACTTTGGAGCTGTTTTCTCAGTAAGTCTATTCACCCTTTGCACAATTTGGGCCAAACTAAATGTTCACATTTGGGTTTGCCAGAACAGATGGGCTTGAGCGTTAGACCGTTAGGATCAAGTTTCTCACAGTTGGATTGCTGATATAGGAACAGGTTCACTATGTGTAATCTGAACACTCTTAATCTGAATAATAATAAAATTACAGAGAAAACTGCTAATAATTATTATAGTAGAAGAAATTTTTGTATCAGTAATGTTATATGCAAGCTAAGACTGCTGACCATTGGACTAACCTCCTCCAAATACCCAACACAAACCAGCAAGCTTTGTCAAATGTGGTATCACTACTACTTTGAGTAGTTGTATTAGCTGCAGAGTTGTTTAGAACAGAAGTAAAATAACCTCAAACTTAATTTTATCTGATATTACTTCAATATGTTGCAGTGTTTGCTGGTTTCTAGTAATGTTTCTGTTTCTCTGTTTACAGTATATACTATTTAAATCTAGTAACTTTCAGGGTGAAAATCCAACAGTGGAAAGCAAAATATATTGGCTTTGAAGCATTTGTTCATGTCAGGATGCAGCTGCAGCAATTGGCAGCATTGATTCTTGAAAAAATCTGCTTAGACATTGCACATGTACAAAAAATACAACCATAGAGGTTTGTGGTAGTACTCCTACTAATGCTAGTAGTATTATAAATAATTATATAAAGCCAGATTTACTATATAGCCTGTTTTATAGTAGCAAAAATTAACATAATATTCAATATAACAAGACAATATAGATTAAATAAACAAATATAAAAGCCAATCCAGTCGGTTATTTGCTGAATATTGACTTTAGATGGGACATCTGCTCTTTCATCTATTCTGTAGTCTCTGTAACCAGAGCTGTACGCAGCAGACTTAAGCCCAGTGACTGCCATATGGGCAGTGTGTGTCTGCATGATTTTTTTTTTTTTTTTACGTGCCCACATTGTCTCTTTCAGATATCAAATAACACCTCACACAGTGAGTGCTCTCAGTCTACAATAATGTCTCCCACACTGACTCTCCTGTTTCCCCCCTCATCTAATTACTGCATTCTTTACTAGCCATCTGCAAGAGAGAGCTGTCTAAAGTCAACTGACCAAAACGTACTGAAGGAGAATCCCACTGAGTTTTCAAACTTGATGCATAATTCAGTCGTTGAGATGTCTTTCAGAGTGGTTTGGTGTAAAACTGCAAAACTTACGGACTCAAATTTCTTAGTGGTAATAAAAACCTAGAGACAAATACAGACATATTATACATACACAACCAAAACAGGGACCTTCAGTCACCTTCTGAGATTTGCTACATATAATATTGTTAATGTTAAAATAGTACATTTGAGAAAAAAATTTCTTTGTATACTATTTTGCCTTATAACATCCACCAAAATTGCTATTTAGGGGGTGTAAACAATACAAACCACTGTCTGCCTTCAGTCTTGTGTACAATTACTCTTTAAATACTATTTGAGAATCAATACAGCATCACAAAACATAATACTGTGATACTCAAGTTCAGAATCAGACTATTGATGTTATGTTTATCAATATTTCTTTACAATCCTATTCAAATCAGTATCATAGAATTTTCATATTGGTCAGGCCTCTTAACTTTATAGTATAAAGCAGGTATATAAGAGGTGCGAAGGATAAAGTGAGAGTTCCAGAGAGAGAAAGGAAAAGGAGAGGTGGAGATTGATAGGGTTTTGTTATATAAGGAAGTGTAAGGTGAGGGGATGGGCTTTTTTCCAGTTAAGAGATAGCCTTTTGTTTACTGCACAGAGATCACATATAATATGAGCTTTTCACCCAACATTCCTGCTCCTCTTACGTAAACACATTGTCTATGTTTAACAATGCCATGTCTGTCAAGCGATAAGTTTTCATGTCTACCATATGTGGATCTTTCTGTTGCAATATCTTCATTAGCCCTGTAAAGGACACATGTGATATCTTCAAATTATGATATGTGTTTGCGTATTAAGTGTCATTTCTTTTGACATCTCAGTTTTTCTCAATTATTCCCACACTAACTTATAGTAACTTTAACAGTGATTCTTTCCTCAGCCAGGATCATATTCTTTTTAGTCTTTTCTTTTTTGTGCCCTTGGGGCATCTTCTGTGTACACAGGCAGGCTTTTAAGTAGCTGTGGTATTCTTCCCAAGAATAGGCCTGGCATTTCTGTGGAAGTAAATAGCAGATCATGACAAATGCATGACAAAGTTAACATTGAAACCAACATGCCTTAAACACTTTCTATTTAGAAGAATTATTTTATTTTTGCTCTACTACTTCAGTGCTTTAAATAAGATTTAATTGATCAATTAAGCAAATTAGTTAATAATGCAATTCATTATACAGTGGTAACCCTACTTACGAGTTTAATCCGTGCAGGAGCCGAGCTCGTTAGCTGGTTTGCTCGTTAGCTGGATGCATTTTCCCCATAAGAATACATGTAAAACTGATTAATCCGTGTCAGCTGGCCAATATACAGTATACTTTAATATGCTAAATAATGTGTTTATGTGGGTTTTTAAAAACATAAACGAGACGACGACGATGCTCATGTAGGCATGGTTACACTTATCATATGAAAAGTAAAATGTATCTAACTTTCTTGTTCACTACCTTTTGCTACCTTAGCGTCGCTTTCAACAGTCACTTTCACTTTGTATTAACTGACCTCTTCTTCTACGGTAGCATCTAGGACATGCTACGCCCGCAGCGCCCCTAGTGGTTTGACATAGTTGAAGAATTATACGCTACTCGTTAGCTGGAATATTACTCGTTACCTGGAACAAAAATATTCCGAGATCTCGACTCGTTACCTGGAATACTCGTTAGTAGGGATGCTTTGAGACTAGTATCACAGTCGTAGAGGCAAGTCCGACGTATGTATTACCTAAAATTTGAAGTCGAGATATGGTGTAAACATTCATCACTCACTCACTCCGTTAATTATAGAAATGTCTTTATTTACGTGCAGTAATGACTTATGTCACCATTGGGATGAATGCTCGTAGGGATGATTGCTCATAAGGTCCATTGCTCAGCTCTAGAGCCTTATAAAAACAAGGTCCATTGCTCATTATAAGGTCGATTGCTCATCGCAT
>BRDA01002247.1:46373-71519 GCA_036984385.1 Crenuchus spilurus
TTAACAATGCCATGTCTGTCAAGCGATAAGTTTTCATGTCTACCATATGTGGATCTTTCTGTTGCAATATCTTCATTAGCCCTGTAAAGGACACATGTGATATCTTCAAATTATGATATGTGTTTGCGTATTAAGTGTCATTTCTTTTGACATCTCAGTTTTTCTCAATTATTCCCACACTAACTTATAGTAACTTTAACAGTGATTCTTTCCTCAGCCAGGATCATATTCTTTTTAGTCTTTTCTTTTTTGTGCCCTTGGGGCATCTTCTGTGTACACAGGCAGGCTTTTAAGTAGCTGTGGTATTCTTCCCAAGAATAGGCCTGGCATTTCTGTGGAAGTAAATAGCAGATCATGACAAATGCATGACAAAGTTAACATTGAAACCAACATGCCTTAAACACTTTCTATTTAGAATTATTTTATTTTTGCTCTACTACTTCAGTGCTTTAAATAAGATTTAATTGATCAATTAAGAAAATTAGTTAATAATGCAATTCATACAGTGGTAACCCTACTTATGAGTTTAATCCGTGCAGGAGCCGAGCTCGTTAGCTGGAATGCTCGTTAGCTGGATGCATTTTCCCCATAAGAATACATGTAAAACTGATTAATCCGTGTCAGCCGGCCAATATACAGTATATTTTAATATGCTAAATAATGTGTTTATATGGGTTTTTAAAACATAAACGTGACGATGACGATGCTCGTGTAGGCTGGCCGCTAATGAGAAGGAGACCGACGGTGCTCGTGTAGGCTGGCGGCTGCATGGTTACACTTATCATATGAAAAGAAAAAGTAAAAGTTATCTAACTTTCTTGTTCACTACCTTTTGCTACCTTAGTGTCGCTTTCAACAGGCACTTTCACTTTGTATTGACTGACCTCTTCTTCTACAGTTTGGCATAATTGAAGAAATTTACGCTACTCGTTAGCTGGAATATTACTCGTTACCTGGAACAAAAATATTCCGAGATCTCGACTCGTTACCTGGAATACTCGTTAGTAGGGATGCTCGTAAGTAGGGTTACCACTGTATTCAGTAATGACGTGCATTTATTTCTGTAAAGATATTAATTGCCTCACTCACTCACTACTTACAAATGTGGTATAGAGCTGAAGTTTAAAATCCATTCTGTATGCAGCCTGAACGGAGATGCTGACACTATGATCAGAGTTTCCTGAGTTTTAATCACAGTTATGCTGCTTGCCATCGACAACCGAGACTCAAGAGTAAAATTGGCTGTGCTCTCTCTGGGTGGGTAGATGGCACTCTCTCCCCATCACTATTAAGTAAAGTTGGATGGCTCGGGTGTCTGTTATCTGATGTATCAGAGCTGGGGATCCTGCGCTTTTTTCCGAGCATGTTTCCTGCCCAGTGATAATGTATCAGCAGCAGTTCAAAAAGAGGTGGAGCCTGACTTCACATGCCATAGGAGGAGGCCTCTGCTAGTCTTCACCCTCCTAGTCAAAGACATTGCATGCGATTGGGAGTGAACTGAATTTTTGTGAGCAACAAATCTGAAATTATTAATGCTGAACTTTATTACAAGTGATAAACTTATAATACTGTACGTACTCGTAAGCTTGAACTATTTGTTATTTACAATTGGTTATTCAGAATAAAAGTAACTTGTAATCATTTTCTGGTCTTGGGTACAGTCTCCAAAAATGAGGATATTTTCACGATGTTTACATGTTATGAGATGCACTGGAATAACCTCTATTTGTCGTTATAGTCCAGCATATGTGTCTCAGGTTATGAATATGGCACATGTCACTTATCTTCTCATGGGTTACTTGTGTTACAGGTGCAATGTTATGACCCGGAGACAAACAGTTGGTTGCTAAGAGCCAGTGTTCCTTTCTCCAAACGCAACATCACATCCGTCTCTCTGAACAACTTGGTGTATGTGTGTGGAGGCCTGACTAAATCCATCTACTGCTACGATCCAGTGCAGGATTTCTGGATGCCTGTTGTGAATACCTTCAGCAGACAGGTGAGCCCATACACTCATCTTGTCGTTGTCATTTGATAACTACAGGAGGACAAATCCTGTAATGCAGGAATAGTAACATACTTAATTCAACGTTGTAATAGTTTGTTATTTAAGATTATGAGTTGACGTGTAATAGACAGTGCTTAGATAGTCTCAAGCAGGTTTGCAAGCAATTTGACCCCATTTAATGTTTCATGTCTTTAAATACATGTATAACATGACTTTTTTTGCTTTATATTTAATTACTTTTCCTAATTTCATGCTGATAACTGAGAACATAAAATTAACATGATGATATGTTTTTTTTTTTTGTGTTCTGTACACATGTTGTATACATCGGTGTTCTTTGGAGTCAATTTTACCCCAGGCTGTTTTAGCTGTATAACATATAAAACATCAACATTTTAGAGAGTAGAAAGTGTCTGAGACAGAGGAGACTGTGGGGAGGATGTGTCTGAGACAGGGGAGACTGAGATTATAATAATTTTCTGGAGGTTTAAATTGCTGGGGTCAAATTGGCTCCAGAAAATAAATGTTGTTATTAAATATGAACAATATAGGAGGGTTAAAAATACTCCCCATGATGTCCATGATTTTAGGAGTGCTGCGGCATGTCCGTGTGTAACGGGAAGATTTTCATCCTGGGTGGACGGGGAGAGAATGGCGAGGCCTCCGACAGCATCCTGTGCTATGACCCTGCCTCCGGCATCATCACAGGTGTGGCTGCAATGCCCCGCTCCATTTCCTACCACGGCTGCATCACCATACACCGCTTCAATGAGAAACTACACCGGACCTGAAACCATCACAACACAAGCACAGACACAGCTGGCTTGGATAAATTAGTCCACTTGAAAAATGAATGTGACACAGTAACTCATTCACTCAGACCAAATGTTTCTTAAATGTGCCTATACATCATCTCTCTTTCTTATGGGGAGGTGATTACGTGCTGGCCTGTTAAGGCACAGGATGCATTCTTGTCACCCCACACAAAATACCAGCCATGGCTTAAGCAACACTTCTATGGAATCTTGAACGTCCATGAACGTGAGCCAAAAACATCAACAGTGGCAGCACTCATGAATCGGCAGCCTTTAATCATACAGCTTTGTGGTGAGGTCATGTGCTTTCCGGTGGTTACTGCCGTTTGTTCAGTTCATTTGTTTTAAAACATATTTAGTGTTATCTGATTACTCAAAATTTGATCAATGTTTTACATTTTAATTATTTCATCACCTTTTTTATTATTTAGTTATTTCTTATAATCATGAGTGTACATGTCTCCTCCTTTCTCCTTTCTTAAACCTGTTTAACTTTATAACTATATAATATTCTCTTAAATTATATTTGTACTTATCTTTTTTTACTTTTATTTGACTTCCTCATAATGATTGTATTATGCATTAACAGTATATATAACCTTTAGCCTGTAAATGAAGGTAGGTTAACGTTAGACTTTAGACGTTGGTGTCAAAGACTTTAGACTTTGGTGTCAAAACATGTTTTTTATTGTATAATGTTAAGATTGATTTTAAAACCTATAAAAGCAAGTGGACTCTGAATGGGTGGCACAAAATGTTTTCTTTCTTGCATCGGATGCATTGAACTGTACTAGTGTCTGCCTGCAGACTGACATTTTGAAACTGGTTGGTAATGAATCTGCAGCCAACACTTCTGTCTCCATTAACTTTATAGCTGTGAAAACATTTATTTTACTCAGTGTGACTTTACTGTGCATAACCGTTGTGCCTTTCTGTTTTTTTAATTTGTTTTAAAGCAGAGCCCCAGTAGTGCACTTAAGGTAATGCTATGTATTTTATGGTATGTCAGTGTAAATACTGTTTTTTCACTACTTCTATGGTATACTAGTAACCTATTTGAGCAGTTTTCTACATTGTAAAGTTAAGTAACTATTCTATGTGACTCCTAAATGTTTAAGTTGTAAACAAAGGCTTGATATGGTTAAATGCAGTTCCGTTTTTTCTTCGTTCCTCCTACCCCAAGGAAATAATTCCAGTGGTCACACTTAAAGCAGTACTTCAGTGGGGAAGAAACTGCATTACACAGTTGCTAATATTTATTGTGAAAGCTAATAGCCCCTGTTTAGCATTATGCAAATTACATGATACGAAATAGTGTCTAATGCCTTGATTAAGCTACATTAGGATGTGTGTTTTGTTCTGCTAATTTAATTTAACTGAATCTTTAGCCGTTCATGACTGTTTCTTCTATTTAAAGTTTCCCCCATTATAAAAACCAAGATGCAGCATTGTTGATATTAAATAATAGCAATAATATTGTGGTTTGAAACCAAAATGTGTGAAAACAATGTTGGTAGAGTGCAGGAGTGTATGTTGTCATTATAGCCCAGCACGGGTTTGATTTACATCTGAAGTAATCAGATAGATTCTGACAAAAATGTGATTTGTGTTTGTGTGTTGGCATGTGATTTTTGAGAACAATTCACAAGAACAAGTTCCCCCAGATCACATTCATGCCTTATCTTTGCTGTAGATCTAAATGTGTGTTGGAGGTTGTTGTTTGCCTCTTTCAAGGCCTTTTATTGCCTTTTTCTTCCTCTTTAGTTACCATTGCCAAGTGTCACTTCTGATAAATGGATGTTTTGCTTTAAGATGTGATGTTCTGTAGGCTCTTGATGCCAAAATACACCTGTATGTGCGTTTCTATATGATTGAATGGTTCACCTGAGCACTGAGTTATGAATGGTTGTATTATAGAGCTGTATGATGCGGACAAAATACTAGTATTGCGATGATTTTGATGCACCTCACATTGGTTAATCAGTAATGTGGTTAAACATTATTTCTGTTTTTGAACAGAAGTGGTAAGTCTAGAATTTTCGTTAGTCATTTGTGATTGGTTGGAGGGCTCTTTGCATATTGTAGACTTCTGCATAATTGGTGTCGCATTAAAAGTTAACTTTAATTCAAGTTTGATGTTTTGCAAATTAAGTAATTTGGTTTCTGGAAGCAAATTATGATACCTCAGCCTTAACCAGTGGGTTGTGATGAAGTGTTCGTGTGAACAACATGTCCGTTTTACTAGTGTGGAAGAATGAGATATTGGTTGTGTTTTGAGTCATTCTGCTATTCTGTATATCGCTTGCAGACCTGTTAATGAAGTCTCAATAAAGTTTTTTTTCAGCAAACATGATTTGTTTAATCATTTCAGTATGATACTGAATACCAGTACTGTTAACCCTGGAGCTGAGTGAAGAACAAGCTGGCAATAGTTAGCTGCTAAACTGTCATTACATCACTGTAAATGTGTTTATCTTGTTCAGGAGAAATGCATGACATATATTCCGTGACAGAGGAAAGAGCTGCAGAGGAGATCAGCCAGATGGTTGTAATTATAGTGTTTTTTCTTAGCTGCCTCACATGCCAACACTTTACTGTAAACAGTGTGACGCTTCATATATCCCCACTTCTATGTATTTTATACATATTTCCACTTCTTCATTGTAATAATAGCCAATGATATTTAAGTTATGAAGTGAATAGGAGTTCTCTATGTACTATTTCTATGTTTCTGATTTCTTTACAGTCAGCAACCACTTATGGAAGGCTAAATGTACACAAACTAGACCATTTCCTGTACTTTTTACTAGCCAAAGCTCCAGTGTAAATAACATTATTTGCTCTTTAATAAGAGTAGTCAGCATTTAAAATCAGTTGCCTATGTAAATATTCAAATAAACTGCTTTATTTAAAATAAGAAGCAATTGGTTATTTAGCACACGTCATACACAAGTACTGTATGCTGCAATAAATAAGTGCATTTACCCAGATCATCTTATTTATGTCATAAAACTTCATATCTTGAGGATCCTGATCATGCAAACCTACCAGACCATCTATATTCTACTTCAGCTTTCAGCTCTACCTGATATACTGTAAAGCATATTGTATGCCTGATCACTTCTTTGTCCCAATAGTACTGGATGGATGGAATGTATTGATAGTACACTAAAGGAACACTCAAATGAAGTAATAATTTGGAGTATAGGATATATTAACATATTTCAAATGTTTACTTATGGCAACAACTGCCCAATGGCTGCTAATATGAGTTCTGATTCAATAATCTGCAGTTTTTGATGTACATGGAAATGTTGAAATTGTTGTAGATGACCTTGTGTGTTACATATCCAGCACATAAATATGTTGGAAAATACTTTTTTCAGATGAGCTGTAATAATTGAACTCCTCACAAGTCATTCTCAGTCATTTTAAGAAGTTACGGAAAAAGCCTTCCACTCACAATACTTAAACTCTTCATCTGCTGAGAATAATTAATGACATGTCATGTTTATGATTAGTAGGTAAAGCAGACATGTAGGAGCTGACTTACTGATGTGGGGGTGAGGAGTTACTACAGGCTAAACTGTCATTTTACTGTGAGGCGCCAGTTGAATGTGTATTGCCAAGTAAAACTGACATGCAAAACCTGTCACAGTGTTGTGGGTGGAGGGATGGAGGGATGGATACTCAACGTTTCACTGTAGTTCATCTTTTAGAGTAGGTGGGAGCTTATGACTAATTTGCTCAATTTATAGTTGCTATAGTATCAGACCCTTAATGAAAGAATACATGAATACAAAAAAAGTAATTTATTAGGAGCCTGTGTGTGTGTGTGTGTGTGTGTGTGTGTGTGTGTGTGTGTGTGTGTGTGCACGGATGCCTGTAAGCCTTCTCTGGTACTAATGTCAACATTTCAAATTAAAATATAGTGGGAATAGTTATGACACTACACCACATTCCACTTCTACCACATTTGTGAACCGGTGTGTTAGGTGAGTGTGTAGTGCTGGAGTGATGTGTTTCACAAGGAATGATAATGTGCAGTGTAAAAGGCATGCGGTTCCTTGGACCTGTTACCTTAGTTTCATTTTTATCTGCACTATCAAAACAGATACAGTAACACAATCTATTGAAGCAGTTTGTCAGGTTTGTCTTTTTTCATTTTAATGTTGTATTCAGATCATGAGGCTTCAAAGGAATGGATCACCCAAAAATACTGTCATATTTACATAATTTACCACTTAAATCAGATATACTTGATCAGGCAAGACTAGTTTGGAGTCCAAATTTGCTTATATAGCTTAGAACTGGAGCTGTGAGACTAACATTGCAGCCATAGCACCTAAACAACATACAAATCCACTGAAGCTATTTGTGTCTGGTTAGTATTTGTATGGGAGACCTTCAAGGAAGACATGTGTGGCTACTGATACATGAATGGATGTACGTTAATAAATGAAGTTTGTCAGATGAAATATTTTGGCTTTATACTGTCTGTAATGTAAAAAAGTAAATGGAAATGTAAGAAAAATACATATATACACATACCTAACCTCAAACAGCTCCCCGGGCACAATGGACAGAGGCTACCACTTTAGGCATGCTAAGTGCCTTCTATTGTGTTCACTGGTGTTTGTGTTCCACGGTGGAGTTAAATGTGGTCAAACTCCTATGTGTACAAGCACATTGGTCAATGATTGTGCACTTTCACACACACATTTGTTTCTGTGAATTGTGAGGACATTACATAGACTTACTCAAACCAAAAAACCCTAACCTTAACCTCAAAACTTTTCTTCCCCTTCAAATTTTATGATTTATGTTGCAGGGACCAGCTTTGTAGTCATGCAAAGAAGAAAGGTCCCCACAACCTGAGTGTTTTAACAGGTTTTGGTCCCCACAACATGGCATAAACCTGGTACATATACACAGACTCACTTTGGTAATACTATACTAGTGAAGACATTCTATTCACTTGTGTAATAGTGAGTAAAACTAAACCTAAACCTAAATTTAACCTTAGAAACAAAAGGTCAGTGCTTCTGCTTTTAATAAAAAAAGAAGTTTGTAATGAAAATAGCACAGCTCTTGTAAGGACCAGCAAAATGTCCCCACCAGGGAGAAATACAAGGACACACACACACACACACACACACACACACACACACACACACACACACACACAAGAAAACATTGTTGAATGTCATAAACTTTGTGAAAGCTGCCTAAGTGAGTTTTCAGAAGAAATGTCTTCTTAAGAATGGTGGGTGAATGAGGTTCTTATGTTTTTAGTACTTAACCCTCAAAAATGGACCTCAGGGAAAACTCAGACATATATAAACATTTTGGACTGTATAACAGGTTGTGAAAGAGATCCAACTTTAGTATTGCCGGGACCACAAGCAAAATAATGGTCTTTTATCACCATCTTGTGGAGGTTTTCTGACAGTGTGAGGCCTAATCCTGCCCTGATTGTGCTGTTAGCACAGATGGAATCTGGTGTTAGCTTAGGCTGAAACTACCTCCAATGCAAAACAAATTCGTCACAATAAATACTCTCTCCCGTGTACTGTCTCCTAATTCAGAGAAATACATCCTCGGGAGGAATTTCTGAGTAGTATCAGCTAACTCTGTGCTCGCTGAACGGCTGGCATTCTTAACTTTATAAGCGCTTTTAAGCTCAACTGGTTTGTTTTCATGCTGTGACAGGTATGTTCAGTTCAGCTGTTTACTGTTATTTAAGACTTTAAACCTCCGACACGAATTAACGCACGTTTGCATTGTAGCTAGACTGTGAAGGTACAAAGTGTTCAATCTTGTGCAACTCTTTAGTTTTTTTAGTTAACTGACTAGCGAGTTAGCTAAACCCTAACGTCATGCTAAGCTATAGGCCTCAGGCTTTTACCGAGCTTTCCTGAGACGCAGGTCCGCCGCATGCGCTGTATTTTCGTCACGTGGGCTGAAGGAGGTCGCGCTGGATAGCAGAAGCTAAATTACGTTGCTAGCTGGTTGTTAAATTGTGGGAACGTTTTTGCACGCTGGACTTATATTTTTGTGTCCACAAGCCGAATTTGCAACAAACTGTGGTCATGTTACGTTAAGTTTTCTCTACAAAATTGTGTTTTGTGCAGTTTGTACAACAGTGGCTGCTAGCCTAGCTTTAGCATCACATGCTAAACACTTGGCAAACTAGCCAGCTAGTCACAGTAATGCTGCTGTCACTGTGTGTGGTGATTTAATACAAATAATTTTGTCAGCAGTTATTGGCAAGTTTTTCCAGCTCAAATATACATTCTACGTGTTGGTTTATTAAGTCAGCAAGCATAAAAGTGTAAGTAATTGATTATCTTTGTCCCTGTGTCTTAAGTAATTTTAGATGAGCAGACATGTCTGGAGTTAAAAGGAAAATTCAGGATAAAGATCCTGACTACGAGGACATCACACAGATGCCAGAGAATAAGAGAAGTAAAGTGCTTGAACAGACCGGTAAGTCACTTCATGTTACTTTCATTAAAATTAAAAGTCAAGTGCTTTTCTCTTCTTCCTTTATGATGCACTGATTTTGTATTCTTGTCTCATGATGCCACCATAAAAGCACCTTATAGCTCCACTGATAACCCAAAAACTGGGTCACATCTGGAATACAGTTCTGGTTCACATACAGTCATGTATCAAAAAATTACAATATAGTCATTTATAAAGGTAAACTATTCAAACACTAAATTTCACAAGGCAGTGTCAGAAGCATCTTACCTGGGCCAAGGAGAAAAAGATCTGGACTGTTGCTCAATGGTCCAAAGTTCTCTTTACAGATGAAAGTCAATTTTGCATGTCCTGGAGTTTGGAGGAAGAGTGGAGAGGCACAGAATCCCAGGTGTCTGAAGACCTGTGTGAAGTTTCTGCAGTCTGATGGTTCGGACTGCCATGTCATCTGGTGGTGTTGATCTACCATGTTTTATCAAGTCCAAAATCAGCTTTAGACAAGCTGACAAGCTTTGTGAACTGATTTCCTTTTCCAATAGGAATCACCAATAGTCCAAAAACTACTACCATTTTTTTTCTGACCACAATATTACTGTGCTTGATTACATGCTCATGAGGAAGATGAGAAACACCCATCCCAGCAATACAGACAAGCTGAACTATCAGCATTTGCCACAAGCTAATTGCCTCCATGCCATGTTGTATTGATGCAGTAATCCGTGATAAAGAAGTTCTTAACTTTTTCACAATATTGCAATGAATCAAGGAATAGAAATGGGCCAGATATGGTTGCCAGAAGCCATATTTTTTTATCCATATGTGGTTTTGCTAAATAATGAAACCAAAACTGAGAAGTGCCATTGAACATAACTATTATAACAAAATACCAAAATAATAAAGTTAATAATAATAGCAATGATATTTTCATATCATATGTAATAATAACTATGTCTGGGTCACACCCAAAGTATCCCATATCTAAACTACAAATTTTGAGTACTAGATTTTTGTTCAAATTTCTAACAACTGTGTTTGGCTTGCTTGTGAACTGGCTGTTATTCATTGTGGTCTGTGGGCCGAAAGTAACTCAGGATTGGGCTGTATCAGTGATGCTACCTGTGTAGGCCATGAAACTTATATGCATATTGTAAATGTTACAAATTTTGCTGTTTCAGCGCGTGATGCCACTATACATAAGATTGACGCCATTATTAGAGACCAGTTTTCTCTGGAGATGAAGAACAAAGAGCATGAGATTGAAGTGATTGGCCAGGTAATCCACAGCACAGTCTATTCTGGACTTTTTCAGCCAGGGTCAGGTGGCACAAGGGATGCCATCTTTTGCTTTTCAAATAATAAATTACTCAGATTTGTTCACACATGTAATCAAATACATGTTTACCTGCCATTAAACAGAATATAATAAACATTAAAATCTACTCTGTTTATTTTGAGTTAGGGGTTAAGGTTATATTTACAGCCTTTTTTCATCATGTTCCATTTTTGCTTTCTGACCAAGAGCAAAAATATTAATTTCTAAAAATACATTTTTTTTTTAATTTCATTTATTTATAAACATAGCATTTGAAAATTATGAAATATATTTAAATACAGTTAGTGTGTGATAAATCTCATAGCTGTTTCAGTATTTAAAGATGAGGGGACTACAAACAGTAGTTATGATGTGGGTTGGATGCTTTGTAAGATATAAGAAGTTATGTATGAGGTAGATGGGTATTTATAGACTTTGTTGTGATCATTCAAATAAAAAAAAACTGTTATTCATTGTTAATAATAGTGTAAAAAAACAAGGTAATGCTACTCATTATCCAAAGTACTGTCATCCTGTCAGAACCTCCCATAAATGCTTCATTTTTTCTCAACTGTGACCACAGTTTAACACTGTATGACTGCTCTTTACAGAAAAAAATATCATATATTGTGAAATATGACTAACTTGATGATATCCATTTTCTCCTCAGCGTCTTAATGAAGCAAGGAGGATGATGGACAAGCTGAGGGCCTGCATAGTGGCCAGTTACTATGCCAGTTCTGGTCTCCCCAAGGTTGCTGAGGTATGTTAATCTCCCAGCTCTTTGACTTGTTGAATTTTGAAAAGTTGGAGGAGGGGCAGTAGATTCAAAGTTTTGCAACACCTGTGCAAGAAAACCGGTTCTCTGTTTAATCACATCACATTGTGGGAAATGACTTGTGCTGGCTGACGAATAAAGCATCTCAAGACTACCAGTCTTGGCTAAAGACCAATTCTTTCATGATAGGCAACAATTCAAGTAAAAAAAAAACTCTATTTCTTTATTGTTTTACGCACCATCCATATGTTTTATATGACAAATAGCCCTTAAAACACTAAAGCAAAACAATTTCACGAAAAGACATTTTCACAATGCAGGATATATCAGACTCTCTGATGTGGTCTGACATACCTTCACGTTTTACAAATTACACTCATCTAAAACCATTTTTTTTTCAAAGTGTTATGCAGGCTTTTGTTCATCACAAATTCAGCAACAACAGTGTCAAAACAGTAAGAGTGTCATAAATCTATATTTTGATTAAATCTGCTCTAAACTTAGACTTTCCAAAAACCAATTTTCTAATGTGCTGATATATTGTGGCAAAAAAACACTCTAAACATTTCTAGCAAAGACTTTTGAGCTCAGAACAAAATAACTGGTCATTACAGTTTTTAGAAATTGTATGTGGTTTTATTTCTAAAGCTTAACAAATGTGAGTTGACATGTTTGATTCATTCAGTGGTTTCTAGATTGAATATTTCAGATAAGTGTGAGGTGAGAGGTCTTTTGTTCATGTTTACCTCAGGTGAGATTTTTACAAAAATAAACAAAACAAATAAAAATATGAGAATAGACTATTATGCATCAGTTAAATCTGAATAAATTGGATAAAAACAGGCCAAATACATATTAAACAAGAATAAATTAAAATAGATATCACTTAAAATATAAGCAAAAAATAGGCAAATAAGTGTAATTAGATAATGCCTCAATAAGTGAGTGAAAAAGTAAAATTAAAAGTAAAAATTAGAAACAAAAGTATTTTTACTGTTTCTCAGGCAGTTTTTTTGTGCACGGAAGAACAAACAAAAGTGCACTTTAACTAAATCCAGCATATGGAAAATTCAAATCTTAATTCTTTATCCCCCATAGTTCAGTTTTAGGCACTAATTCTGATATTTTCTCATCCTCACAGACCTCGAAGAGTGATTTGTCTGCGCTGAATCACCCTGCTATCAAACGTTTCCTCGAATCGCCCTCACGATCTTCATCTCCGTTGAATCAGGACTCTGAGGCACCCTCTGTGGGTCACTCAGAGTCTGAGTCCCTGAGTCAGCATGGAGAAACTGCTGATCTGGTCGAGAGGGACACCCAGAGCTGGAGGGGAGACGAGTCCGGCCGGCAGGATCACAGACCTGGACGTAACGCAGGAAAGGTGAGAGGCTTTGACCCTGTATGTGTCCGCACTGTGTGGGCCCAGTACAGAAGGGAATTGGTATACGCAGTACAATATTATCAAAATGCTTGAGTCAAGATATAGTTCTAGTTTCATGTTTGAAAATTTGTGATATTCTCAGTGTTGCTGTAGACTACAAATTATTCCTTCAGAACATCTCATTATTTAGTAGTGTTTAGACAAATATACAAAAACATTCAAAGTACAGGATACTTCTGGTGTCTCTCAACAGGATACCTTTGGTGTACCATCATCTGTTGACCAACATGTCACATATCACACCACTGGAGAGGAGGCGTCACGACTCTATGTGAAGAAAACCATTGTCGTAGGCAACGTTTCAAAGTATGGCACTTTGGGGTTTTTTTATGGCCTTTACTGTGTTTAGTAAAATACTTGTTCTAATATGAAACCGTCATTTTTATGCTTAAGAATTTGGGGAAGCCCAGTTCAGACGATTTGTAAGTCAACTTTGCTTACAATTCATTGTATTGATATGAGGGTGTTTGTCTCTGGGTAGAAGAACATACAAATTAGTTTTGTGGGGTGTGGTACAACCACTGTTTGAATGAGGCCGAACACCATCCTCTCCTTGTCCGAACACCATCCTCTCCTCCTCCCCTTGTCCGAACACCATCCTCTCCTCCTCCCCTTGTCCGAACACCATCCTCTCCTCCTCCCCTTGTCCGAACACTCTTCATTTTGGCTCTCCTCATCTGTCCCTTTCTCAATGGAGGTAAACAAATGCTTAATAGTTATATGAATTGCCTGTGATGAAACAGCCTCAGCCTATAATAGGAGTCAGCCAATGTTTTTCTTTGTCAGGGCTGATGCCAGTACTGCTTATCAATAGTCAAGGACATGGATAGCTGATATTTTGATTGCTTTGAGTTGTTGTAGACAGATGTAAAAACACTTTTCTCGACTTGTCCATATTTCTATCAATCAAATAGTGCTGCAAGTGAGACATAAAGACTAAATAAGTATATTTATTTTACCTTGTTTATGTTAGATATGAGCAAATGTAACAAAAATGCTTTGATTAACATGGAAATTAGTTCAGCAGCCAGTTCTGGCATTTGAGAAAATCCTAAATATAATTTCTGATTATTAGTCAGGGCTGATATTTGGTCTACCTACAGTGGTCTGCACTACATTTGTCTGCCATGTTGGGACAGCTTACTTTTTACAACACTCATGGTGTGTGCTGGGTTCACCATTCAGATGTAAAAGTTGGCATCATTGGATTGTTTAGATACATTTTTTGCAGCAGTGGTGAAGATTTTTGCTGTGGTAAAATGCATCATCAACAGCCGGGGCCCAAGAGAGGAAAAATTGGCCGTGCTCTCTCTGAGTGGGTAGATGGCACTCTCACTCTCTCCATCACTCTTACATTGCGATGTTGGCTGGCTCAGGCATCTACTGATTGGTCCATTTGGAGCTGGGAATCCTGCACTTTCCTCCGAGCGCTTTGGCTCCCCAGTGACGGTGTATCAGCGGTGGTTTGAAAAGAGGCGGTGGCCGTATCACATACAGCGGAAGAGGCTTGTGCTTGTCTTCACCCTCCTAGAGTCAGGGACAGTGCAAAGTGATGGGGGTAGATGGAATGGGTTAATTGGCTACTACCACATTGGGAAGCGGAGAAAATTGGCACAAAAAAAAATGCATAGCAGAAATGTATAGTAAAGTCCTTTGTGTTCTGAGAAAGTCTAAATTAATATCAAGATTAGCATTTAAGATGGTAGTGTTATTGTTGAAATCTGACTGCTGTAATTGGAATCCAAGTCAATTCCAGTGAAGTGGGAATTAAGTGCAGACGACATAATTCATTTTAGCGGCAGTGTCTGTACATGACTGCTCCCCTTTTGTCTTTTATAAACAGCCTGAGCTTGAAATATGACAAGTAATAAAAAGTCACTGGTAATAAAATCTATTTTTTTCAAGCTCTCTGTAGAGTTGAATGGGTTTATGAGAATGATTGCTCCAGGCCCTGACAACCTCCCCCCCTCACGCTCAGTACATCTGTCTCTTTTTTCAGTCTATCTTACTGTCTCCCTGTTTTTCTTAGTATCTCTCTCTTTTCCTTCTCTGTCTATATCTCTGGGTTCAACGAGTTTGTATCACATGAACAAGACCTGCTCTGACCTGTTTCTTTATTTTCATATAGATGTAAATCAGTCGGTGTGTTTGAATATGAAATTGGGGCACTTACAGCCCTTGAAGCTCCTCAGAGGCTGTGATGTGTATTCATTCCATTCCTCAAATGATCATAAATCTGCATGGTTTAACTCAGTATCTCTCTGGGACATCGCTGATCATCTAAGTGCTGTTAAATGGTGGCAGAGTTTGTTTATCCTGAGAGGCAGCTGCTTTGCTTGAGCAGCACTAAAGGAGTGGAATGTTTTAAAGCTTGAGATTGTAACTAAATAAATCCAAAGCTTATCATCATGTCCTCCCTTTCTCTGAAAATTCAAACTGGAATTCAAAGTTTGTTGCCATGACCATATTAACTGTGCCAAACCATTTAAATCCATGACTTAAAAAAGAGAAGGATGCTTTATAGTAGAATACTGTAAAATGGTCAATTAGGAGAAAACATCATTTTTAATTTTTTTTTTTTTTTTTTTTTTTTTTTTTTTTTTTTTTTTTTTTTTTTTTTTTTAGTATTTTGCCTCTTTTTTCCCTCCCAATGTAGTAGTAACCAATTAACTCATCCCATCCACTAGGGGCTCTATCCATCACTTTGCAATGTTCCTGACTCTAGGAATGACTCTAGGATCCTTCGATCCTTGTGAAGTACCCACCGCCTCTTTTTGAACTATCGCTGATACACCATCACTGGGGAGCCAACGAGCTCAGAGGAAAGCGCAGGATCTCCAGTTCCAATGGACCAGTCAGTAGACACCTGAGCCAGCAGACATTGCAGTGTGAAAGTGATGGAGAGAGAGCTCCATCTACCCACCCAGTGAAAGTATGTCCAATTTTTCCTGTGCCGGGCCCTGGCTGTAGATGGCAAACAGCATGACCAGGATTCGAACTTGCGATCCTCTGGTCTGGAGAAAATATGCTTAACTGTAATATGTGTAGAACATTACTGTAGAACTGTGGAAGACAAATATGTTACTATTATTCCTGCAATTGTACAGTGTGGTTATCCACTTTTCTTCAACTCTTGCATTCCAGTATTTGTCAGCCAGCCAGAAGAATGCAATATCCTTGCATTAATGATTAATGTAGGCATGTTCAAAGTCCGGCCTACGGGCGATTTGTGGCCGTTAACATTTTTGCACCATTCCGCAAGGTATTTTACAAATAATAATAAATACATAAATAAAAAATAAGCAGGTTGGAAAAAATCGAGATTCCTAGTTTGAACACTGGGTGTTGCTGTCACGTAAAATCAATCTAAAATGCTCCACATCTCCTTTTCCCCCTAATGCAAAGTGTTACCGACGTTACACCTACATTACTGTTCCTGAGCTTTTGGGTAGACACAGCGGCTCCAAAGAAACAAACAAAGACAGTGAATGCAGAAGATATCAGGAAGGTTGGGAAAATGAATGTTGTCACTGAGTTCAGAGGGAAATGTGCGTGTTTAATTTGTCGGGAAACAGTTGTATAATGAAGGAGTATAATGTTAAGAGACATTATGAAATGAAAATTCATTCATCACTCTTTCAGGTCAGGCACTGGTGTTGAAGCAGAACAGAAGGTGAAACAACTAGCAGCTAACTTGTCCACTCAACAAAAACAGTTTCTTGTGCTAACCAAGTGCAAGAAAATGTTACCTCATAGCCCTGCACGGGAACTTCAGGGTTGCCAGATTCACAGTTTTAGTGCAAAATTGGGCATTTAAAAAATGCAGTTAGTACATTTTCAGAGTTGGTGTAGTGTTGGTTTTTGGGCTACTTTTAAAATGTACCATGACCACCAAAAGAACTCGTATAGTACTACTATAAGGCTATGAGTCTGTGGCCCATGACTGCACATATTTTTCTCCTTCTAGCCCACCAACAAGAAAAGTTTGGACACCCCTGGATTAATGATTGAGTTTTTGTGTCATCTCTTTCCTTCTCTGTCCACCTTCTAAGTCCATTTTTATATCCCATTCAATGGCTTGGTTGTGGCTGCTTAGTCTATAGTTGGTCAAGACGTACCTCTGATTTCTTTGTTTTTATTTTTATTTTTTTTGTATTTGGTGAGGGTTTGCCAATTTGTTGAGATTTTAGGGTGTAGACTTTATAAACAATGTGTTAGGTTGCTTTGACTCTTCCTGTCTTTCTCTTAAATAACTTTCCAATTCTTGTCCTTTCTAAATTCATTTCCTTTTGTCACAATATTTTTCTTTTCCCTCTTTCTCTCTCAGGTATATTCCTCCTGATAAGCGAGAGGAGAATGACCAGTCCACTCATAAGTGGATGGTGTATGTTCGAGGCTCGCGAAAAGAACCCAGCATTGACCACTTTGTGAAGAAGGTTTGGTTTTTCCTTCACCCCAGCTACAAACCCAATGATCTGGTGGAGGTCAGGTAGGTGTTTACATGCACAATTATCACACACCTTCTTCGCACATTAATACAGTGTGCTCTCAACTAAAATACTCAGTACCTTCTGCTTTGCACAGAACTGTCCATTTTGTCACATTTTTAGTTGAGTCTTAAGACTAAAATGTTTTTTTTATATAGCTTAATTATACTTGTATCAGAAGTGTTGGTCAAAACAAAATGTTAAATGCATCTGTATGACTTGGGAATCTTGTTGCATTAAGAGAAGATAATCCTGTATTAGTCCCACAGGAAATTTGAAGTGTTACAGCAGCAAAGGGACAGCGAAGTAATAGAAAGCGGTATCAAAAGAGGGTCTTGGTAATTACTATAAACATAAGAATACAATATAAAAATATATATGTAATTAAGAATATGCAAATTGTCAAAAACTGAATATTTATAACTGAATATACATGAGTTTTGTACATGGAATATTGCACATTGCTGGATTAAAATATTGTACTTAATGCTGTATAAATATCACAGTATTGTAATGAATATTGCACATTTTGTGTGTGTGTGTGTGTTGTCCATATAATACAACTGATCCATCATATTGTTGATAGAGCGAGGGCTTTACATTGTCCCTCAGTAAACCAACAGTGTCTGGTTTAGTTGTGTCAGCTAAAATGAGGTGGTTTGTTTATGCAGCAACCAAAAAAGCTTTTGCTGATAAAACATTTCAAAAGTGAGTGTAATCTTTAAATGATGATGATCATGAGATCATAAGCTAGGTAAATAATCTAGTTCATCTGTTCCTCACATATTCCTGCAAATAGGTTTTTTATTTATCTGTCCCGTGAAAACTACAGCAAATATGTTAAAAGCTGTTATTGAAAACTTTACTGCTGTAACAATGAACTAGTCTACTGTGTGAGAGCAATACACAAGATTTGTAAGAATGTAATGCTGTGTAGCCCTTTTATTTACTATCCAAAACCACTAGTGACTAGTTGATGATGATGATTCAGTTATGTTGAAAAATACATTGTGATATTACATTATCACAATCTTGAACAAAAATTTTATCTTGGTGTTCTGAGATCAAATCTGACTTGATCAATCTGAATTACTGTAAGTCTTAACAGTTTTTTCTCCTTGGACTGTATTTGAAAACCTCTATTGTATAATGTTACCTATATCCATAATCTGTCATCTGTAACCTATATCTTTAAACTGCTGTGTTCTTCTAATCAGGATCATCATCCAGTTTAGTGCCCAGTGCTCCTTTACTTGGAAAAGAAGAGCTAATGGCTCCCTCTAGGGGAGAGAACTTTATCCCTGTACACATCTAAACACTTAAAGCACACATCAGATCCAAAAGATTCAAGTTGAAAATCTTTATTTATATAATCTATGTAATTTGTTTAGACCAAAATAAGGTAATGATGGTCAATGGAAACTAAAATCATGTTTTATCATGTCAGGCTGTGATTCAAGAGTCGGTCAGGATGAGGAGAGAGTAATTGTCTGTGATTACGACCTGCAAAATCATTACCTTTTTGAGGGTTGTCTGTTGCCTCTCCAGTGCACTTCTCACTTTCATTTGCAGCAAAGCATGTGAGATTGATTCACAATTGCTTATATTTCCTAAATACACAGATTGATATCTGCAAAGTTGAATTGATTTTGAGTTGTTAGACTGTGATGTTTAAGCGTTTAAGATGTTTAAGTTTAAGCGTAATTTTTTGAGTAGTGTATGAACAGTATTCACTACTTCCCAGTTTATTTGGGCATCAGGAATTTTGCCAGAAACCCCAACCATATACTGTAGGTGGAAGTTTACACTTACAGTTCCTTGTGCCAGTATTCACCTCCTTGATGATTTACCTATTTTGTTACAGTACAACCTGTATTTAAATGTTTTTTAATCTGAATTGTATGTAATGCATCTGCACAAAATAGCCTGATTTGTGACTATATATAATGTGTGTGTGTGTGTGTGTGTGTGTGTGTATACATGCAGTGAGCCCCCATTTCACCTGACACGGAGGGGCTGGGGGGAGTTTCCGGTGCGTGTTCAGATTCACTTTAAAGACCAGCGGAACAAACGCATCGACATTATCCATCATCTGAAGGTCAGAGTCTCTACTGTTCCAGCACTCACTGCATCTTTTATTCAACACCACACTCTTTCTAATTCCCTCTATCTCTCTTTCTATCTATATCTCTTCCTGTCCCTTGTCTCACTGTCTCTCCTGTTGCTTAGCCTCAAATCCTCTGTTTTTTCCTCCTCTTCTTTTCCTAAGTGTTGTGATGTGTAGGTTTGATGCTGTCTGTCCCATTAGGCTTTAAAGAGACATTTTTTCTAAATGTAAACAATACATTGATACAGTGACTTCCAAAAGTATTCATGCCCCTTGAACTTTTTCACATTTTGTCATCTTACAACCACAAACTTGGAAAAAAAATGTATTTTATTGAGATTTTAAGTGATAGACCAACACAAAGTATCACATAATTGTAAAGTGGAATGAAAATGATGGTTTTCTAAATTACTTGAAAAAAATGTTTTTGTTGTTGAGCGATATTTATAGGAATATTTCACCGAGAAATCATTCTTAGAGAATTTTCCATTTGCTCCAGATGTAGGCAAGACATGTTTAGAGTCTCAAATTTTGCTTCTTTGATTCTTTAAATCTGGAGCTGCAAAATGAATTTTTGCAAACAGCCACTAAAATGCAGTAACGCATGTTTAGTTATATAGCACATTTCATAGACCATAGTCATGAATGACTGTGGTTTATGAAAGGTGCTATATAACTAAACATGCATTACTGCATTTTAGGTTTTAATAATCAGATTAGCTGATATAGAGTTCAGTTTCATTTTTATAGCAGCAGGTCATACTGTAACCACATCAACATTTCTGTGAGACCTTTTTTAAAGCCGTGAGCAAGTTGAGAGACATTTTGCTGATGTATTTTGTTGGAAACTGGATTAGGTTACTTGAATCCTATTCATATTACTTATATTCATATTAATCATATTAATTAGTAACCTTGTGGTTCCAGTTCTAAACTAAAGGGACAAAATTAGAATTCCAAAAATGTCTTGCCTGATCAGCAACATCTGGGTTAAGTGGAAAGTAGTGTAAGCATGGTTTCTGGGTGAACTAATTTCTTTAAAATATGTTTTAGTTTTGAAAAGAGTCATAACTGTTTTCTCGTTTTAGTACCTGTTAACTTGTTGATCTCTCTGCTTTTATTTGTCATTTTACAGCTGGACAGAACGTATACAGGATTACAAACTCTCGGAGCAGAGACGGTAAGAAAAAAAAAAAAATCCAAAAAAGAACACAGTCATTTAATTCAAAATTGAATATATAATAATACATATTCATACTTTTTGTCTTTTAACAATCACTTTTGACCTCCTCATTACCCAGAGTGGAAATTGATAGTGTAATAAAAAAATGGAAAATGTAAAGTTAAACTTTTTTAAGATTTTCTTGTGTAAAATACAAGAAACCCAAGTTTTAATTTTGCTTGAATGATTTACTCAAATTAATAACCAAGCTTGTGATTGGTTGTGCCATTGGCCACTGTTTACTCAGTAGATATGTGAATGGATTGGAAAACATCCTTAATTTTTTGCAATAATTTAGGTTTAATTTTAGCTGTTTTTAGAATAAGCTATTATCCCTACATTCCTGTCATTGACCATAAAGTGAGAAGCATGAAAGAAAATTGTTTAAAATTGTCAGCTGTAAGTGTTGGAGGCAGCTGTGGAGCATAATGGTGTGGAATTAAATCTGTCAGCCTGTGCTTTCTCTGCAGCTAAATGTGTTTGTCACTCCTCATTTTAGCTCTTACTGCAAAATGCAGCAAAGTGTATAAGAGAAATGGTTGAGTGCAACAGACAAATTTGCTGAAGCTGCTGTCTGTTCAGATTCATGTGAGTGGAAGCATAGATTTCAGTTTGTGATGCACAGCAATATTCTGCATCTCCTTCAAAATCAAATGATTTTGATTGAACTTAATAGGATGATATATCTGAGGTTGTCATTTGTATATGTGTTGACTTGTTTTCACTTATCTCAAGTGTACACTGCACGATGACCCATGAATGAAGGTTCATAGCTTCCCGCATTTCCCTCTGTTTATTTATGCTCTGTCTCATGTTAGACACGTGTGATATTGAGTGGCTGTGATAATAAGGTAGCAAGGCGTATGCTTAGAGCTGTGAAATTAGGAATGTGTCAGCACTGCTGTCGATGTGAGAGATTTTGCATGTTTGTGCAGATATAGAACAGGTGAGACTTCTTTTCAAAACTGCTTCTCGTCAGCTTCAAGTTTTGTTAATATACCGACAGTAATGTTTCACCTGCTGCTTGCTTTGAATACACTGCAGAATTGGTAGTTCATGTCAGCTCATAGGACATCTTTCTTGTCTTGTAGGTGGTAGACGTTGAGCTTCACAGAAACTCTCTGGGGGAAGACTTCATTCCTTTCCCTTCTTCCTCTTCATCATCATCATCTTCCTCTTCCCGTGTGGCGAGTCTGAGTGCCCCAGGCTCTGGACAGATTGCAGGTCAGAACTCCCGCCGAGCTGTGTCACCTTCTCAGCTGTCTCCTGACTCCAGCTCAGAGAAAGGTAGGCAGATTACTGCACACATCATTCCCTGTATGCGGATCAGGGCCTCTCAAGCAGGCAGTGCTTCCAGTATCAGACCTGAGATTGTCAGTCTTCAGTCCTGGAAGTTTGCCCTGCAGCAAAGATCACTGTTGTCAGGTAGTGTGAGTGTCACTTTAGCCAGACTGACTTCTTAAATCTAAATCATTCAGTATATAGAATATTTTATAGATTAAAATATAATCTATGCTGTGTAATTATCACACAGATTGTGGTATTAAAGCACTGCAATGCAAATCAAGAAATTGAATATTGTGAAAATTGCCTATTTGTGTTCATAATTTCATTCAAATTATTTTCATTTTTAATTTACTGTTGATCAGTATAGCTTATCCAAATCCACAATAAAAAATACAAACATTATCAACAGTAAAACATAAAATGTCACTTTACCTGTAATCAATGTGTTGTATGACAGTTTACCTTTTTTGATTAAATTGTGAACCTTTTCTTTTTCATTATTTTCACATTTTTGGCAGTGCACTAGTAGTGTTTTCAGTTTTCAAGCATATTTTTACGTATGCATTGTAGCCATGATTTAGCACAGAATAACAGTGTTTGGGTTCAGTAATTTTATTAATGGCAGCATAACAATCATTTGCATCCTATGATATATTTGGGTAAACAATAATTAATATTTAATTTTAATGATTCCACCCAAATGGAAACTTTTGTGAACATAAGTGTGAGACATGAGTAGGGCCCTATCAAATTCATTGCTGTGAAAATCATATTTTAAGCTGTATTTAAAATAAGCCTTTTCCTATTAAACAGACCATTTGCTTCCAAATGCTATAACAATTATTTTTAAAAAAGTTTCTGAAAATAACAAATATTACTTGACTTTTTGGATTCATGTAGCAATGTGAGGTGAAATATTTGATGAGGAAGAAGAATAAAAACCAAAGTAATGTTTTCCCAACCTCAGTAACCTCATTGTGCCTCACTGAAATCCACTGAAATGTCCTGAAAGGAACAGTCCCAAAGTCATCTGTGGAAACATTCAAAACAGCTGAAGCTGAATGATTCTTGCATGTTGATTTGGGAGACTTCACCCCAGTAGCTGGTGAAGTGTGTGTGTGTGTGTGTGTGTGTGTGTGTGTGTGTGTGTGTACTTTGCTAATTATATAGTATCTTGGGTTGGAGAAAGGCGCTATATAGAGATACGGCTGTTCACGGTGCATTCTGCATTCATAATTCACATCTTGTGCTATTAAAACATTGTATTAACAACTGCTATAAAATAAGTCACGTTTGGTAAAAATCCATGGAATCTGATATATTTGAGAGCCTATGTGTGAATTTAAGAAGACTTTCCCATGACTTTAATAGGCCCCTAAACCTGGGCATGAAAGACCTACTGTATGTCATTTTGGATCTCTAACATGGTATTGGCAGAGATTCATGGCTTTTGGGGCATTATAAAAAAGTTTTGATAACGTTTGATAACACTATCAGCATAAAAAAGGCCAAAAAACACACAAAATCAGCTTTGATTTGGTTTTTGCTACAAAACCCAAACAATGAAGCACTGAAGCATTTTTAAAAAAAAAAAAGGAAAAAGTTAACATGGGTTCATTTTTTGTCCACTTTTTGGTAGCATTGGCAAGCTATGAAATTCTGTTACTTCCTCGTTGGCATCACACTCCTTGTTTTGTGGGCCTGTAATAAAATGTCATAGATATAAACATAATTGCTGACTGTTGAGGGTTCAACTTCAGGGATTTCAGTGGGGATCTGTCATATCTACAAAGCTTCAGTATTAGATTTGTAGTTGTTGAATAATTTGTTACTTTCTAAATAACACATCTTAAGGTTAATAACTGAATAATAGGTTTCCGGCTTAATGGGTTAAATCATATATTAATGATAAAAAAAATTAACAACAATATTAATATTAACAATATTATTAAATTATGTATAACATTATTAAGTGGTGTGAACATTTTCAGTGATCATTATTAAATACAAGTATTTCTCCAAAGCTACTTAAAAAAATCATAAAATAACCCTTATACACCATGTTCAGATGCCTCTCCTTTGTGTTGCATATTTGCATCGAACTGCAAAGGAATAACATCTATCAGTGGTAACAGACTGCTCTCCTCGTTAAGAGTTCTCCCCAGGCTTAGTTTGAATTATTGATCAGAATGAAGTCATGAACGTTCACTTGTGTTCTGGGGAACTAATTAAACAGGACTAATTAATCCTTCTTTTTAAGCCTTCACTCTTCTTTTTCGTCTATTCGCTGTCTCCCCGCTGTCCCAGGTTTGACTCTGAAGAGTGAGTTGGTGCGTTCATCATGCTCAGAGAGAGGCGGGTCGCAGTCTAAGGGGGCGGAGAGAATCTCTCTGGGCTCCCATGGCAACTCTGCATTTCAACCAATCACAGCCAGCTGCAAGATTCTCCCTCAGGGGCAGGTACCGAGTCCTGCAGAGTCACCTGGGAAATCCTTTCAGCCAATCACCATGAGCTGCAAAATTGTGTCTGGTACGATTATAATACTATTCAGCATAACTCATATTTGTTTTTAACAATAAAGCACCAGTCCTGCATGAAAAAGTGACAAGCTACCCTGGTGTCTACGTTAGCGTAATAGCTCCAGAGTCAAACTAAAGAATCAAACTTCAGACACCAGTTCACTGGTGAACTGTAAAAGGGAGAATGTGTTAATTTTTTACTGAATTCTGGCTTTAGCTGTTTGCTTCTTTCTTAGATGAGAGTGTATTGCTATTGCTATTCACATAGTGAATGCAATAGGAAGCATAGTTTATACTCTATTAATGATAGTGCGAATTTATATATGTATTTCTCCCTGAAAATTATTGCAATTACACATGTTTTGTTATACACATGTTTATTTCCTTTGAGTGTATTGGAACAACATAAAAAACAGAGGAAAAAAGGCAAATTTGACAATTTCACACAAAACTCTGGGCCAGACAAAATTATTGGCACCCTCAACTTAATATTTGGTTGCACACCCTTTGGAAAACACATTAACGTTATTAAAAGTCCCTCTTTATGTATATATTTAAGCGTGATAGTAATTATCTCATATTTGATACGAAGGATAACGTAAGTGATACACTTATCGTTATCGTTATGTGAGAGTAGATTCTTTCTTCGTTTGTCGATTTCGGTCTTAAGTCATTTTTTAATTG
>BRDA01002247.1:77384-89078 GCA_036984385.1 Crenuchus spilurus
ATGTGTGCATGTGTGAGTGCTTGTGTAGTTTAGGATAGTCACCGTTGGTGTGGGGGGTAGATCAGA
Organism: Crenuchus spilurus; assembly: GCA_036984385.1. Lineage (NCBI taxonomy): Eukaryota > Metazoa > Chordata > Actinopteri > Characiformes > Crenuchidae > Crenuchus > Crenuchus spilurus. The sequence goes on from BRDA01002247.1 coordinate 77,451, forward strand.
TGCATACCTGTGTGAGTGAGTGCGTGAACGTTAGTCTAATTCTCTCTGCTGTGTTGTATTGCTGGAGATTGACCAATAAAAACACACGAGGAGTTATTCGCCAGCCGTCTGGGTCGCCACAGTATTAATAATTTCACACATAAGTCGCTCCAGAGTATAAGTCGCACCCCCGGCCAAACTATGAAAAAAACCGCGACTTATAGCCCGGAAAATACGGTACCAGCAATTCATACAAAGATTCATTTCAGATTTCATTGGTTACATGAGTAGGGGCGTGGCTAAGTCACTTTATTGTGCAATAAATAACGGGAGCCCAGTCCTGAATGTTAAATTGAATGTTTTCAGACAGCCCTCAAAAAATTAACTGGGTTAATTAAAAAAATTCACTGGATTAATTTTTCTGTTTGTTTTGGTAGGCACACCAGGTTCCCAAATGTAGGTGTAAAAACACTGAAAAAGTGATTTGTCCATATGTCCCCTTTAAGTGTACATTACAATTGTGACAGAAGAACTGGGTCAATAATTTTATTAGCTTTTTCTTAATATCATCTGATAATCATATCATTATACTGTTTTATTTATATTATCCAGCTCTACCCTACATTTTTCCATTTTATAGTGTTGCAAAAACAGAAAATGCAAGTTATCTAGAGGTCCATCAGTAAAGTCAAGCTACTTAGGAGGTGCAGCATTGGGGCAAACGGGGGAATTATAACTGGATTATAACTCATTTTACTGATCCCAGCTAATCCCAGCTAAGACTTTGTAGTGTGAGGAGATGTTTCAGACAAGGATGCTGGTGGTAGATGCAAGGCAATAGAAGCTACACAAAATGAATGGTACTTGAAATGAATGTTTCATACTATAGACTTTATCTCAATATTTGGATCAAATCTAAATTGTCCTCTTTAATTTCTATTTCAGCTGAAAGAGGTTTTCTCCCCAATGTTCTATAAAGCTTGTCCAATCTAACAATGGTAATTACAGAAAATCGTGGTGCAGGGGGAGGTCCATTCTGATATATTTGCAGTGTTTTCATGCATTCAGGCTTGATTTGGTCGTGATTCTCATTTGAAATAGATTTTTCTTATTTTGATAACATTAATTACACTTAAGAGTGTAATGAATACATCTGCTTCTACTGTGTTAGGACATGCTGTTCAGTCTGTATAGTGTATGAAGTTGACTTTCTTCATGTAGAATCATTCTTCATGTTTATTTTCCCTGTTTTAGGGCTCTCATAGTAATTGTTAACCAATAAGCACAGATCTCTTGTAAGGCAGACAGTTCTTCAAGCTTTATGCCAACTAGTACAGATGAAGTGGTTCGTTCTGATTGGGCCCAGTGGGATGTTTGCTGTGGTGTTTTTCTGATGACCCAAATTCAGTTTACCACCTCTGAGATGTGTGTATTATTTTGGACTTCTGCTGTATTAAAGGCAACATGCTAATGTGTTTGAATAGCTGCTGTAAGCAGTGTAGATTGTGTTTACAGTCCTGTGTCCTTTGCTTTGAGGTAAGATTTAACTCTTTGATGTGAAATTATTCAGCGCTGTGATGTTTCAGAGCGATGTTTTTTTCTCTGCCTCCCTCGTTCCTCCCATTTCTGTCCTTTTCCTGTCCTCTCATCTTTTCCCCCTCCCATTTCTTTCAGTCCTCGATATCTCGTCCTACTCTCTCTCCTCTTTAGTGCAGTAAAACTCTCTCTACCTCATTCTTCTTTCTTTCCTCTTTCTTTCTTTTCTTTTTTTCTTTCTTTAGTATTGTTTCTTTTATTTCTTTCTTTTTCTCATCCCTCCCCTCTGTCTCTCACACACTCTCTCACTAACTATCTGGGTTAGGTTTGGAGAATGTGTTGCGGTGTTTTCTGTCCCGATGGCACCGCGGGCTATTTTCACACACAGATATTAATAGTTCCCACCAGGCAGTGCAGTGAGATGACTTCACCAAGTGTGTGTGAGAATGTGTGTGAGAGTTCTTTAAATGGGACATTTCTGGTGTGATGCTGCTGTCTCTTTGCACTGTGACTGTGAGGACATCAGTGTTAATATATACACACAGTCTTTGCACTACTTAATGGGTTCTTTATGCACATGTGCAGTTACTTTATTGTACTGCATTTAGCAGAATGGCAGTAGACCTTCATGATGTTGAAATGATTTATATTTTTGCTGGTAATATTATTCAAAACAATTTAATCACAATACCAGATATCATATTCCCATTAAAATTGAAACTTAAAATTTTAAATTAGATTTTAGATAGTATAGCTACAGTCCTCACCACCAGTACTTCACAATTCATATTGAAATATCTTATTACTTAATCACTGCAGATAAATACAGATATTTACATATTTCTGCTTAACCAAAAAAGAGCTTTTTGTTCAAATGTGAGATGCTGTGCTTAAAAACACTTGATTCAAGTTGTTAGTAATGAGAGCAGCTTCTTACTCAGCATTACTGGAAGACCCATGTTCTGTATCTGATGAAAAATACTGTTGAGTGTTTTCTCACTGGGAATGTATGCAAATTTGTGTGACCAGATAATCAAATGACTTGTTCTGATTGCCAAGGTTTAGTGGTCATAATTTATGTATCAGATGCCATGTTGACCATCTTTGACAGGTGATCATTAAACAGGAACCAGGGGAAGTGACCACTCAAACTTCAGCACAGCAACAAACGTCATCCGCAGGGACGACCCAGCAGCAGCAGTATGTAACAGTGAAGGGAGGTCACATGATTGCCATGTCACCACAGAAAAGTGGGGTGGGGTCAGGAGGCGGAGCCACACCCAGCAAGGTGCAAGGCTTTTCTCTTTCCAAATTACAGAAAAATTGGATTGATGTAGTTACTACATGTTTATTATTACTACTTACCACATTCATTGCTGAATTGTTAATCTTGTTAATTAGGTACCTGGTTAATTGATGTGCAACTTCCTCCCAGCCCTTGTTTATGATATTAAACATCTGTCTTCGTCTAGATGTTGGGGATATCTGTTGGTTCTGCTCTCCAGTCTGCAGTCAAACAGGTCGCCATCAGCAGCGGTCAGATCCTGGTTGCCAAGTCTAGCCCCGTCGTGTCGAAGATGATGGGACAGAAACAAGTGGTTGCACAGGGTGTTGCTAAAGCGATTGTTAGTGGGGGCGGAGCTGGTGCTGCTGGCAGCATCGCAGGACAACAGGTGCACAATGTTACCAAGGCAACAGGATCTGGAAGTGGAAAGAGTGGAGGTCAGAGTTCAAAGCATTGTCCATCAAAATTAAATGCTCTAATACAATGCATACAATGTCTTTATTCACAGCCAGGTTCATCCCAAAGTTGTTTGTGTTCGTTCTTGTGCTTTCCATATTCATATTTACTTTGACTTTTATTTCATTCCAGAGAGTATGAACCCAAGATATGTCATGTTTTGTCTGCTCAAATTAATTTTGTTTGTTAATATATATCCGTTCCTGCATTTCATGCTTGTAGCACATTTTTCAAAAAAGTTGGGAGTAAAGCATTTACCACTTTGTAATGTTGCTTATAATGCTTAAACGACATTTTGGCACTGAGGATAGCAATCGTTTCAGGTATTATTTTTTCCTATTCTTCCTGCAAACATCTTAAGGTGTGCAACAGTACTGGGTTGTCAACACATTTTTCATTTCAAAATTCTCTACACAAATTATTTGTTGAGGACAGGTCAGGACTTAAGGCAGGCTACTCCAGTACCCATACTCTCTTCTTCTGCAGTCAAGCCTTTGAAATATGTGCAGCATGTGGTTTTGATGGTCTTGTTGAAAAAGGCATGGACGTCCCTGGAAAAGATGTCATGTTGAAGGCAGCATATGTTGCTCTGAAATCTCAATGTGCTTTTAAAGGACATTTTCCAAGAATACTTGACACACCCCTATGTTGCTGATAGCAGTTTGGATGGTCCTTTTCTTCTTTAGTCTGAAGAAAATGGTGTCCATTTCTTCCAAGAGAGATCTGCAATATTGATTTGTCTGACCAAAATATAAATTTTCACTGTGTCATGGTCCATCCCAGATGCCTCGGAGCCCATGCTGCTTCTGGGCATGATCAACAGAAGACTTCTTGTGTATAATATAAAGCTTTTAAGTGGCATTTGTGAATGTAATTTTACACAAATGTGAATGTAAAAAGTAATTCCTTGCCCATATGGTTAAATAAGTTATACGTGAATGATGATTATATGCACTGTAGAGGGAAAAATATGCAAACTTCTTCCATTCTTTCTTTGAGGAGCATTATTTTTAAACATTTCTATGACTCTCACACATTTGTTGACAAAGTGCCTATCTTTGCTCATCAAAGACTTGTGGATACTGCTTTTGTACCAAATCATGATTACAACTTTTTGAAATCACATCATTATTTAGCTTTTTAAACCTTATTACTAGCCCTAAATTGCCCCATTGCAACTTTGCTTAGAATGTGTTGCAGACCTGAATTGCAGTAATTGATGTACATTATATTAAATAAAATTAAGTTGACCAGACAAAAACTGAAATATTTTGGGTTCATACTATCTAGAATTAAAGTCAAAATGTAAGAAATATTTTTTTATCTCCCAACTTTTTCTTATTTTGGGGTTCATCAAAATTTCACTTGTTCTTTTTTGGCCCAAAGAAAGCTGACGACTGCTGATCTCACAAAAAGGGATATAATTGTGCTTGGATTGCCATTATAGAAATAGCCTTCACTGTATAAAAATGTTTTGTAGATAGGGAAAGCACAAATTCTTTCCATTTATAGAATAGTTAAAAATACCTGAACCATGGATCACTGTATCAAGGCTAGTTTTTAATACTGCATCTGCAGCAGTTTTTGAATAGTAACAAAAAAGTCTGTTTTTTTGTTAGTAACCCAAGTGTAAGGTTTGGAGGCTGTGGTGCTGTGTCAGCAGTTTCTGATTGTCTTAAAAAAGTGATCCTGAGTTGAAGTTCAGAGTGTTATATTGTGTGTTGGGCTGAGTTTGAAGCCTTTGAAGTCTTTGAAGAGGTTCTGAATGTGAGATATTAATCCTCTTTTAGTCAAAGCTGACAAGTGAAATTGGTAAAATGCCTGAGAGGCTGTGTGAGTGTTTGTGTATGACAATAAGAGTGGGATTAAAGGGGAAAAAGTTTGTGTGTGCATGTGTGCACTGATGAGCCAAAACATTATGGCCAATATAAACTCACTGCACAAAAAAATTAGAAACATATCCAGTAGCATATAATACCTCCACAAACATGAATAACAGCTGTGATTTGGTTTGGCATGGACTGGACATGTTTCTGGTAGTTGGCATCATTAGTGTTCAGATGCTTTTACATCAAAGAATTGTGCAGTTCAGCCAGATTTTGTGGCTCCTTCCCTGTCGTTTTACTCGGTCCAGGTAGTTGAATCAAGATGATTCAAATCTGGGGATTTGGAGACCCATCCAGAGGTGTGAATGCTCCTGAATGTTCCTCATACCAGTCATATTTACAGCCCTGAAAACAAGTGATCTTGGAATACAGAAATATGTATCTTATGTTCCTCTCCAAGCTGTTGAGCAAAAGGCAAAACCTGGCACAGCGTAGGCATTGTAACTCAAATTTACTGTCGTTTCAACTAAAGGATGTTTTTCTGCATAATAAAGCAACATCACAGAACCTCCTCCAGCTTGATCAACACCTTGCAAGCAGTCCTTATTGAAGGCTGCCTGATCGCACATAGCATCATTCATATATAGGCAGAAACCAGATTCATCTGACCAGAGAACATTTGCAGTCATGAACAGTGTTTTTTGTGTCTCTTCTCCTGTTGTAACTGGGCAACTTTGTGAACAGAATTAAACAAAGGCCTCTTGTGTGCCACTGTGCTCCATATGTTCATAGTGTGCAGTTTGCAGATACAGGGGTTAGACAATGAAACTGAAACAGCTGGTTTTAGACCACAATAATTTATTAGTAGGTGTTGGGCCTCCTTTTGCAGCCAATACAGCGTCAGTTCGTCTTGGAAATGACATACAAGTCCTGCACAGTGGTCAGAGGGATTTTAAGCCATTCTTCTTGCAGGATAGTGGTCAGGTCACTACGTGATGCTGGTGGAGGAAAACGTTTCCTGACTCGCTCCTCCAAAACACCCCAAAGTGGCTCAATAATATTTAGATCTGGTGACTGTGCAGGCCATGGGAGATGTTCAACTTCAGTTTCATGTTCATCAAACCAATCTTTCACCAGTCTTGCTGTGGTATGTCTCTGGTATATCACCATAATGTTGTGTGCATTGCAATATTTTGAGCAAAACTGTGCTCTTACCTGCTAACTGAACCTTCACACTCTGCTCTTACTGGTGCAATGTGCAATTAATGAAGATTGGCCACCAGACTGGTCCAATTTAGCCATGAAACCTCCCTCACTAACATGACAGCTGTTTCAGTTTCATTGTCCAACCCCTGTAGTTCTTTCAGAATCTGGTTGTGAAAGACCTTCGTTGATTTTTAGACTCAGTTCTTGCCTGGAAGCTAATCGATTTTCATTCACAGAATGTGAAACTTGTTAGTGGTCCTTGTCTGTCAGTTGAATCTTTCTGCCACAGTGCTGTTGACAATTTCTTGTAGACTGGTACTTTTGCCATTGCTGGTAGACTAGACCTTTTATCTATCTTTGAATTCCATCACACATCCGCAGGTGTCATTCTCATGCAACCACACCTCCAGGAGCTTGAAGTTACTACCACCATAAGCATCCAACATGACTAATTTTTTTGTCTAGGGACCTTACTTAAGACACTATTGATCAGCTATGTACCATAAAACAACCCTCCAAGGCATGGATTCTTCAAGACTTGTAAAGGTGCCTGGTGACGTCAGGTACTAGGACATTAGCAACAGATCATTTATACTAGATAGATATCCAGATACCCTACTCTACTGCTGACATTGGAGTTCATATGGACTTTCTGGCTGTTATCATTGCTACCACTATCATCATCATTCCTGTCCCACTACTGTCACCATATCAGTTCACCTGAACATTACAACAAGATCATATGATTATGATTCATCACACACTTAGTATTAGTTGGCCAGAGGTGGATGGGTCCCACATGTGAGTCTGGTTCCTCCCAATGTTTCTTCCTCCAGCTCTGAGGGAGTTTTTCCTTGCCACTGTCGCCGTTGGCTTGCTCACTGGGGATTAGGGATTAATGATTTGATGTCTGTTATTACTAACCCTGTAAAGCTACTTTGTGACATCAGTTGTAAAAAGCGCTTTATGAATAAAATTTGATTGATTGATTGATCATTTACATGACTTGTTGTACTAGCATATTCTACACATGCTTGATTGAGATCTGAGGAGTTTAAACTATGGGTAGGTAGTTGCCATTGTTGACCGGAAGCACCCATAAGGTTTCAAAAATACTTTCAATGGGTGCTTTAAAGTAACCGAATGCATTCATTAGAAGGGCAGTTCAGAAACATTTGAACATCACCACCACCACCACCACCAGAAGCAGTTTCCTTTTTCACGTCCACATGTTCTTTCCCATTCAAGTGAAGCATCGTTTCACCGGGCAGATTTTGTTCACATTTGTTGTGACCGGAGCTTTAGATACTGCAGTGCTGACTAAAAGTGTGTGCCTTGTGTCCCTCAGTAAATTTTCTGATATCCGTCTGCCACCTCAGGATAAAATTGGATTGGATTTGATTAATTTTGTCAACACTCTGAAAATCGTCTGAATGAATAACTGCTGGCATGTGAAATAGCCTGAAATCTGTATATCTCCGCTCTTAGAAAGTCAGCAAACCTCTGCTGTGCTGATGTTCTAGTTGCTGTACTGTTACTTTTTGGGATGTGTTTAGAAATGCAGATACAATGACCCTACACTTTCTCTACTATATTATATGTGCTTTTCTTTGCTGGTTCATTGATCATTGATGCTTTATAAGTTTACATTGACCTGTTAAAAATGGCATTTTTATTCACTTTTTGATGTGTTGTTTTTTATTTATTTTTTCTTTCCTTTCAGTCATGGCAACACTACAACTGCCAGTGAGCAACTTGGCAAATCTGGCCAACCTGCCTCCAGGCACCAAGCTTTACCTGACCACAAACAGCAAAAACCCCTCCGGCAAGGGCAAGCTGCTGCTCATCCCACAGGGAGCCATCCTGAGAGCCTCAAATAGTGCAGGTTAACGCACTGCACACTCACTCACTTATACTGTTCTTACAGTGCCCCCCCCCTCTTTCTCTGTCTCTCTTTCTCTGTCTCTCTGTCTTGCTCTCTCTCTCTCACCAACTCTCTCTTCTTCTGCCTGTCTCTGTCTGCCTCTAGTATTTACTGTTCCTGCTTTAAGGTGTTGGTACTCTTTGATGTGATGTTCATCTTTGTGTGACTTTTTTACTTTTACTGAATAATACAGTAAAATTTATGCCAGTCCTACATAAAGCACTCTGTGCTATCTGTCAGTACTTTAATAATTCATGACTGTTTATACGTTTTGCAGGGTAATGCCAGTTTCTTGGCTATGAGTAGCTAAAAATGTGGCATGTTGATTTAATACAGGTGTGTAATGTAGGGCTTGTGTTTCAATACTGATACAGAATAAGAACATGTACATCTAAATGCATTGCTCTGAGAGCTGGTAACATTCTTAGTTTGAGTGTAAACAATGCATCATCCCCTAAATCTTTTGGCCAGAAGTAGCATGTACTTTGTTATTTTAAAACAAATTTTACCCACTACTGTATAAATAGTTATTCCAGTCACATTTGTATATTGTATATAAAAAAATTTATGTAAAAATCTCTAAACTCAGATTTTATGATACATTGAATAGCTCCTTTAAGATGAGCATTATATGACATCAAATTTTTTGGAAGTCTGTACTAAAACCAGTAATAATTCTCAATACCAGTTTGATTTCACAGAGCAGAAAATGCATTATTTATTAAACCATATTTTGAAAACATTCACAATTTTAATGTAAAGTCCAATGTGGAATAAACCTTCTAAAGCAATTACATACATAGTAAATGTGAAAACAGTGTCCAGAAATGCTATGTTATGTCAAATGCAACAAAATTTGAGGTCGTATTAGGGCAGAATATTGGCAAGAACCTGGCTATACGGTATTTATAATGATACAGGTGTTATTGTTCAATATGTTGAGAGATACTGCAATACTGTAAACAAAATGATAAATTGTGATTTTTTTTTATAAATTTAAAAATTTACATTTTTTAAATTTTATTTTAAATTTTATGAAAAATTTCCTAATGCTAACTTTAGCGGTGCACCCTTACACTACTTGTTTACATTGGAGTCTGCAAGAGTCTAATAGTTGAAAATCGATTGCAACACTGCTGTCAAGTTGGATTGTCGCAATAACCAAATTTTTACTTTTAAAATTTTTTTCTTTTAAAATTTTTACAATATAAAATATACTACCTCAGTATCAAATAGATACGCTGGCCATAAATTAAAAACTCACCATTGTTTTTAATGCCAGATGTTTGTTTGTACAACACATACAGCTTAACTACTTTTTAAAAATTAAATATCTACAATGTATACAGAACTCTTAAGTTAACATAATACAGCAAAATTGGTGCAGCTTATTTGTATTAGAACGTATTGAAAGTTATAGAATTCGTTTCCGTGTTGAAACTTTCAGATCTCACTGTAGATTACTGAAGTACTACTGACATTTCTGTTCCCAACGTCTTATTCTAGAATATCTCTCATCCTCTAGGTCATCAGTCTCAGAGTTCTTCTGGTTCTGCTCAGTCCTCCAGCAGTAGCAGCTCTGGATCAGGCGGTCTCTCCTACACCTCCTACATACTCAAGCAAACCCCACAGGTAACATTCACATATGCATATGAAAGCAGTATATCTGTACTGTACCCCTGTCCTCCATTTTATATCCACTGCTTGTTTGACTTCCCCATGCTATTACTTTTTTTCTTCATCCTCTATCTGTCAGTCTTTCCTTCTATATTTTTTCTCTCCATCACTATTATTACTAACACTTGACTTATCTCTGCTCCAACCACAAATGTACTGTTTTGTTACAACTGTTGTGAGGTTGCACAGTCTTGGTAAAATCCTATGCAAAGTTTGATAAAGACTACAAAGTGAATGTAGCTATCAGGCTACAGAAGCCTACCACCATTTAACCTTAAGAGTGCTGCATGTTCACATTGTTTAAATAGTCTTAAATGGAAAATGTAATAAATGGCTAGGAACCATATCATATGTACAGTATAGCATGCAAGTCCAGTGAAGGTAAGCAGACCTCATTAGTAATCAGATGGGAGACAGAAAGCTTGTACGGCTCCTGAACGTGGTGTGAATGGAGACAACAGGAGGCGTTGTGGATCTCAATGCCTCAGTGCAGTGATGGGGACACAGTACTGTATAAATGGTGCTATCTTTGGCATTAAATGTTGAACGTGGGTCTCCTGAGGTTAAACTGGCTTCAGAAAACTGACTTAATCTCTTGTCACCACATTGGTGGAGGTGACAGAATAATATCTGTGTAATAAGCATTTTGAGTGCCTAGAAAAGCACTACAGACATGTAGCTGTAAGTAGTAATATTTGCTGAAAATGAACAAAAGGATGGTTAAGTTTGGAAATCGTTGTTGCTGTTGTTTTAGCCATTTGAAATAGTTTTTTTGCTATTTATTACTGCAAAAATTAACTAAAATGAGCTATATGGAGTAAAACAAAAAATGCTCATTTTATAAACTTACAAAATACTCACTTTATAAACTTGCTTTCTTACTTGTGTACTGCATGTGTTTGAGATGTAACATACTTTCATAATATTTCTCTCCCTCTCTTTCTCCCTCTTTCTGTGTTTGTCCTCTGTGTGAAATCTTTAGTCCTTGCCTTGGGGCCCAGAAAATGTCAGTCAGACCAATAGCACCCATCACTCTAAACACAAGCACACGTCATTAATGATCCCTCCCTCTAATGGTCTTTTCAGGGCACATTTCTGGTCGGTCAGCCAGGGGCATCCAGTAAACAGGGTGGGTCCAGTTCCTCGGGTCATGTTGTGTCAAGCCCGGCCTCCGTTACACAACAGGCCATTCGGGTCACAGCAGGGCAGAAGGCAGCCATATTGGCTCAGGTATGTGCATGTCGTGAATGATTTATCCAGTACAATGTAAGCATAAAAGACATTCAGTCTTGGGGGTTATTTTGTATTTTAGTCATGTTTCATTATTAGACATGTAAGATTTGTGTAATATTCTGTTGTGGTTGTGCTCAAATGATCCAAGTTTTAATTATTTACACATTTCTGGGCTTCAAGCATCTTAGCAAGCACAGAACATACTTGTACAGATATTGATATGGGTGGAACCAGAACAATCATCATTGTGTCCCACTTATTCTCAGTGTTTCACAAGCTGTTGTCCCTTAGATGACTGCATCTGGGTCAGGAAGAAGCTTGTGATAGTAAATTAACAAGAACATCAAAACCACAGAATCGGATACCGTATTTTCCGGACTATAAGTCGCAGTTTTTTCATAGTTTGGCCGAGGGTGCGACTTATACTCTGGAGCGACTTATGTGTGGAATTATTAATACTGTGGCAACCCAGACTGGCTCGCGAATAACTCCTCGAGAAGCGTGTG
>BRDA01002247.1:100751-124458 GCA_036984385.1 Crenuchus spilurus
AGTTCATAGTACTTAAATCGCCTAAAATCATGAACCCACTCGGCTCAAGAGAGTTTTGTGATCCAAGTTGTTGCATATGAAGAACAAAGCCACTTAATTGAATACAGTCTTTAATATTTGATTATGAAATGTAAATTTCATAGGATGAATAAATGAACATCATATTTGTTTAACCCTGTGGAGTCGCCTGCATGTTCAAAACTGAAATTCTGCATAAACACTTATATAACGGCAAGATTTTATCCTAGAAACATATCAAAACATACCCCGGAAACCTTAACACTGGTAAGGCTGAAGTTTTTTGAGATTCTGAGGAATTTCTGAAAAGTCCCCCTCCCTCTTGTGGGCTATCAGCGAGCTATTGTTATGTTAACTATTTCTAGGATATCATCCCCCACAGGGTTTAGGCCAGTTAGTTTCAGTGTCTACGTAAAGCAAAAATAATCCATTGTATTTTATTTTGTTACATAACAGGGAAATGAAACGAAATATTTTTTATTATACATTTATTTTATCATAAAAAATTATACATTTATTATACATTTATTTATCATAAAAAATAACACAATATATAACATTAAAGGGTCTACTTTTCAAATGTATTTAGCTTGAATCAAAATATGTATTTAGATTCTTGTGAGAGGAGCTTAAGTAAGCAGAGACACATCTGTTAGACACATCACACTTGAACAGCTGTGCATATTGTCCCGCCAAAAAGATACACATTGTCATTGATATGATAATGACATGGTAATTCCAGACATTCCATTGGTGGGTTCCAGCAACTGTGGAATGTGTGGAGTCTGAACTAACAAAGACATTTCACCGGAGGTGATCCTGAACAAAAGACTCACCTCACACTAATCTCATAAATATTTAATCTAGGAGCCACTGAATGAATCACACGTTTTAAGTCACATTTGTGAAGTTTTATACATAAAACCACATACAATTTCTAAAAACTGGAGTGATCAGTGTGTAGCAAACACCTCTGTTTATTCAGTTCAAAGCTCAAAAGTCTTAGAAATGTAATTTAGATGCGTGTAATTTATGTAACAAAAAAAGTCAAGGCATGTCAGACTTCATAAGAGTGTCTGAAATACCCTCAGACTCCAGAGGGTTAAAGAATACACGGCTTGGTTAAGAAATATGGGTCCTTTTTTATGATAAGCTATTTTCAACTTTCTTCTTTTAGATAGTTCCCTTTAGATGCTTGTTCTCCACAAATTAAATTTTAGTCAGGGTTTTAAAGCACATCGCAGATCACTGTTCAAGCTATTGACAAATGCATGAGGCTTCCGAAGATCTGAGTCTGCAGCGAGTAACTTTCTTGCTTCCCAAACTCCCAAAGTGTGAAGACGGATGCTGTGTTTTTATCTTATCATACATCCATAATATTAACTCTCTCTCTTGCTCTCCCTCTACCCCCCCCCAGCACTGAGCATATTGAAACCATGCTGCAGCTTCTGACAGCTGCAGTAAAGAAATTTCCTTTGATCGTCCCAGAGAAAAGTGAGCCTCTTGTTTCTCTCATACTTTGTGCCTTAATTATAGTCCTTAAACAGATTACAACCATAAAATATATGCAACTCTATATATAGTTCCTATTTTTGCAGCCCCTTCAGACTGAACTTTATATAATTGATTCGTGTGTGTGTGTGTTCAATTTTGATTTTTCAGCTGAAGAGTCCCACCCGTTCTGTGCGACCTCAGTGGACCAGTATTACTCCTGGAACATTGGAAAACGAAGGGCTGCTGAGGTAGTGTGTGTGTGTGTGAGAGAGAGAGAGAGCGCGAGAGAGAGAGAGAGAAACATGACTGTGTACTACTGCATGTCTTGGCTCAGCATAATGTCAGATCTACTCTCTATCTTCAGATGTCACTAGTCGACAGTTCAGTTCCTCTCAATGTTCTAGAAGGTTGGATGGTCTGGTTTATGTTTAGAATGTTGTAGTGATTTTCTTCCTAAAGAAGCAGTGAGTTCTCCTTAAACGTAGCTGGTCCCTGTTAGATCTTACTGGAATCGTATGGTAATTGCTTATTAGGCAGTAATTAACATTAATAACTTTGATCCAACCAGGCCTCAGTACAATGTAAAAGGATGTCTGCCTGGCAACTTGGGGCAAATGGGAATACCAGGAATACTTCAGTTTCTGTTTGTTCTCAGAATTATACTCATATTAAATTTTTTTCTTTAAAAATGCATTTTGTATCACTTTTTTTCTAATTTTGTCTTTCTGCACTTTCTCAATTTGCCTTCCTTTATGTCAGGGAAAAAAAATAAAAATAAATAAATAAATATATATATATATATATATATATAAACCCTATATAAACCTAAACCCTATAGAAAATCTTTGGAGGGAGCTCAAACTCCGTGTTTCTCAGCGACAGCCCAGAAACCTGGCTGATCTGGAGAAGATCTGTGTGGAGGAATGGGCCACAATCTCTGCTGCAGTGTGTGCAGACCTGGTGAAAAACTACAGGAAATGTTTGACCTCTGTAAAGGCTACTGTACCAAATATTAACACTGATTTTCGCTGGTGTTCAAATACTTATTTGCAGCAGTAACACACAAATAAATTATTAAAAAATCATACATTGTGATTTCCAGATTTTTTCTTTTAGATTATGTCTCTCACAGTGGACATGCACCTAAAATGAACATTTCGGACCCCTCCATGATTTCCTCACTTAAATATATATATATATATATATATATAAAATCACTCACTCTTTCTCTCTCTCTCTTTCTCTCTCTCTCTTTCTCACTCACTCTTGCTAACACTCTCTCTCACTCTGTCTCTCTAGCTCCAGAGAGCTGTAGCTGTGAAGCGTTTGGTTCAGGATGTTTTGGACCGAAACCCTCGACTACAGGCCCTGAGCCCCCCCAAAACTAGGGAGGTGGTGCACTGGTGCCGTCTCCGTGGTTTTACTCCCCCTGACCCTGAACCTCAGCGCACAGAGGAGGACTCCATAGAGGACATACTCACCCAGATTGACAGTGAGCCAGGTCTGTCCGTGTGGGTGTTCATTAAAAATAGGATGTCAGTTGATTTAAAAATGTGTGATCCTGGTATCACTACAACACACTGCTATGATGCATATCAGAACACATGATTGGTCAGATCACCGTGTTAGTGATGGTAATTAATGATGATGATAATAATAATGATGCTGTTCATGTTATTAGTGATGATGCTGGTCATGATATTGTTCTGACGGTCCTTGCAGAACTCTCAGTGAGAACAGCTAGGGTTGGTCTGTACTTTCTGTTCTTGCAGTTAAAATGCACAGGATTGGTTAGTTAGATAGTGCTATTTTAAAGAAAGCTTAATTGTGGTGCTATGGCTGCCTTACTAAATGGAGTGTGTTTATTCTGTATGTTTCATTAACTAATTGCAGCGAGCAGAATTGCAATTTTGTTTAGTACTCAGTGTGAATGTGTACAGTAAAGCAGACCATTCACATTAATCAGAAAGGCTTTATAGATGATTCAATCCCTGTAAAAACATTTTAGCAAATAATCCCATTTAGCCCCAGCAAGTTGTATCTGGAGTTCTTGCGTGGTTTAGGGTTGGTCTATTTGTGTGTGTGTGTGTGTGTGTGTTTTCATGCCATGGTGGATTAATTTAGCCCATTGTGTTTGACCACCAAGCCATGAAAACTCTTGATGTGTGTTGTGAAAGGTTTGACCAGGACATTGTGATGCTCTGCTCTGCTCTGTCAGTCTCTCTCAATTTTTAGTTGACTGTATTCTTTACAATTGACGTATGTTAGTGATTTTGTTATTGACTGGTAAGTAATCATGTCCACAGTCTCATAACTGTGGCATTTGTGTGCCAGTGTAGGGCAGCGCAGTATATTGTTAGTTAATCATTATCATTATGTAGGCCTTTGCAGTACTGCACACAAAATATATTGACCATGGCATTATTATTATTATTATTATTATTATTACTGAATTATTTTAGCCATGTCACATTTTCACTAATGCATTCTTAACATTGCAAGACATTTTCCAGTATATAATATAAAGCATCTATTCATGTATATACTCATGTCCATGTTATTCCACCTGATGTGAAATGTTCAGGGTTTTAACTGTGTTTGTGTGTGTTTACAGAGTGTCCCTCCACCTTAACAGACAGTGAGGAACTGTGTCAGCGTCTGGAGCAACTTCAGAGGATTCTGAAGACTGAGCCTGAGGAGGAAGAGGATGAGCCTCTGGATGTCATCACTGTTGGAGAGGTCAGCAACACCAGAGTGAAGGTCAAACAGGAGCAGGAGGACACAGAACAGGAGCCCAGATTTTTCATGGGCTCATGTTCCTCATCGCAGTTCATCAGAGACACCTTAGAGCAGGTGAGAATCAGTTCTTTATTCTAATGGACTGTCCATCTGTTAGGACGTTTATATTTATTTTATTTCTATATCTTGTTAGAATTAGTGTTATACTGTGACTTACAGTCATGTTTCTCATTTGAATAATAATAATCATAATAATAGTAATAGTTTTTGTTGATTTATTACTTCTTTCCAGTTTTTTACATTAAAATCAGTAGTATTGTGTGACCCAAAGACTAAATTCATAACTCACTTTTATGCCATGTTGGTTAATTTGGTAACATTTGCACTTAAGCAAGTTTAGAGAAGATATGGAACCACGGAAATTAAAAGTTAAGAATGATGAGAGATCCATAGATAAGCACATTTCTGCTTTCCTTAATTAAAAAGCATAAATACTGGGATTAAAATAAAATTGATCCATGTCCCCTAAGACTGTGTGTTGAGTCCAATCACTAGAAACTAATAGACTAATCAGATAGAAGCTAGATAAGGACACAGTCGTTGTTACTATGTGAAAGTTAATTTTATAACACATGTGGTGACTGGGCTGCATCACAACTCTGCTTTTCTATGTGAAGCAGTTCACATAATTTTTGGTGTAAATCATTGTTAGCTCAGCGAGTAACTACAGTACTTTGCATCTACAGCACAAGTAATGACTATAGAGGTATTGTAACAGAAGAAACTGTAGCCTTGATTAATGTATTGTTTAATGGCAACTTGATTGTTCATGATATCACTAAATGTGTCTAACTAGCTAGAGCAGTTATCATTTATATCAGACAGTGGCTCCTCTATTGAACAATTTTATGTTTCAATGTTTACATTACATGCATGACTAGGGCTGCCACAAACGATTATTTTTATAGTCGACTAATCACTGATTATTTTTGCGATTAGTCGACTAATCGGATCATACTTTAATTGAATGTAAAACACATCTTATTGCACTAGAATGCAGCTGTTATTATATAACCGTCATTAGATTTCAGCTCTATGCTAACTAAAAATAAAAACAATTAAGATCATAGTTCTTTAAACATTTAATGAAATATGCAGCTTGTTGCAACAAACAGCTATTTAACTGTTTAGCATAAAGTGTAAACATAGCACTGAAACATAACGTTAGAAACGTTAGCATTAGCATTCCTATTTAAACACATGACTGTTATAACGTTACAGAAAACACATGAATGTGTTCTAAGGCTGATGAATCAAATCATCATCACTAATGTTAACTTTTACAGCTATAAATATGAGTAAGCAGCAAGTTAACTCTCTGTTTACGCTCTGTTTAGCAGCTAACTAGCAATTTAGCTTACCGAGATAACGGTCCCTCTTCATCATTGTCACAATCAGGCACAACAGCTTCCTTTTCAGGTGCTCGTGCATCGCAGTTGTGCTGCCGTGGAAGGTACATTCTGCCTTACAGATACTGCATTGCACACGTTTCTCTTTCATTTTCTTAAAATGATCTTGGCCCACTCTTTTTTAATTTTAATAGTCGACTAATCGTGGCAGCCCTATGCATGACTGAAGACAACTTTCCATTCATTCTGGCTCCAGAATAAGAATAACACACATATTCAGCAACTATGAGAGATCCTTTTGATTGTGAATCAACTGAAATTCATATGAGAAACAATACTTGCTCAACACAAAGTTTCATTCTTCAACATTTTCATCTGTATTACACATCTTTCTTCCTCTCATCTCCCTCTCAGACTGGCATCAGCCTGCAGCCAGTAGAGGTGGAGAAAAACGTGTTTGCTGCAGTAGTAGAGGCCATGATTCTTAAGGTCAGTATTCTGGAAATACTGAATAATAAACATATTTTCTTCTCTAAGATAATGCTGTGTTGTGTAAAAACTCTCCCTGTGTTTCATCTTGCACTGCATTTCTCCTCCCTCTCTGTCTAAAGGCCACAGAGCAGTTTGCCAGTGAGATCTTGAGAGAGTCGCTTGCCAACGCCTACGGAAAGTCACCTCAGAACAGGTCTCTGTGCACAACTTTCTAGCCCACCATTCCTTCATATGCTTATCTACCCAAGCATCACTTGTACATCTGTTCTTTCCCTTCAACATGCCATCTGTCCATTATCTTCAGTGTACTTGTGTATTTTTTCAGCCATCAGTCTCTTAGGTCCTTACACATCTGGCCACTATTTCTATTTCAGTCTTTTTGTTCATGTATAAAGTCCTGCTCTGTATTCAGTCCATATATACAGTGCACGCACTTAACTCTGTATGTACGCTGCACTGCATTCAACTGCTTCAGGGCCCTTTTTTGAGTGTTTACAATAGACAGTCCACTTATTGCTGTTTAACAGAAGGTGGAAAGGAGCCACACAGAGTGAAGTACTGTGACAGGATGCAGAAATGATCTTAAATGTGGATTGGGTTCAATTGTCATGTTTCAGATATACAGTATGGGATCACAATGCTAGTTCATTTGTTTTTACTGTACAATGAAAGTCAATGAGTCAACAGAATCGAACGTGCTTTACATGCAAACAAATCTCTGGTCTTAATATTTGTTTACCACAAATGCAGCCTTCACAAGTCGTGGCCTGAAGCTAACAGTATACATTCAGAGCTATTAATTTTTAATAACCAGCCTAACAGGGGGCACACTTTGGCAACAAGAAATATAAAGACATCCTCTTGCTGTCTTCACATGCAGACTAAACCATCTCATTGAAATGTACTTATTTTTATGTGCATTTTATCTTGTATCTGGGTGGAGAAAATACAACACACCACGCTCTTGATTTGGCAGTGTTGTAGTTTAAGGGCATTGAAATCTATAAAATGTGCAAACAAAATACCCGTCAGTCACATATTTCAATGTTTTGCTTGTTTGTGAAATGGGTGTTTTCAGACATGTTGTTTTACATATACAGATATAGAAAAAAAAAGAATTGGCCTTGTCATTAAGGTACATTTGAAAGGAATTGTATGGTGGTCAAATTTCATCTTTGTTTTCCACCTTGAAGGTTTTACTTTTTCTACCCACTGTGTTCTTCCTCCTTTTGGAATGAATTGGGAATTGTTCAGTCTTGGTCATGATATTAAGGATGTAATGAGTTCAAGTTTCCTGCAAGTTTAGATTCAGTTTAAGATGTTGATTCAGTTGGATTTTTTGTGCTAAAATAATTCTCCAGAATATAGCTGCTGAGAATTTGTATTCAAGAGAAAATGTGAATGTGTCATAAGCCCCTCCCACTTTTTAATAATAATAATAATAATAATAATAATAATAATGCATTTTATTTATATAGTGCTTTTCAGAGACCTCAAAGACACTTTACAACAGGTAAAAATACAGCATTAATTAAAATCATAAAACTGGGGTGACCAGACGTCCTCTTTTACCCAGACATTTCCTCTTTTTGAGACTTAAACACATCTGGGCGGAATTTCATAACCGTCTGGGATTTTGTTTTACTTGTGAAGCATTTCGTTCACAAACTAGTCTCGCCCTTCCACTATTCCGTTCGGTTCGCTTATTACGCTATATTAAATGTACTTGGGCGAGCAGGACCCAAGCAGAAATCCAAGCCGGTTTCCTTTTAGGCTGCCTACAAGCTCACCAATTGGCTCTGCTGTTTCTTGCTAACATGTGATTTACCGTCACCGCTGTCACTCCCTCAAGCAGCATCCGTTTTCACCTGTAAGTTGTTTACATGTTGCGCGTTTGTTCTGTGTCACATCAGCTAGATGTATTTTACTATCAGAGGTTTAATAACACAATTCAAAAACATTAACATTTGAGTCTGTGTGCGTGTCTACCAGTCTGTGATAAGCCATCTGTTTACATGCCTCTAAGTTGAACTATTATCAAAATAATTCAGAATTTCTGCTTATTTTTGCTCAAAAATGAGGTATAATTATGTGTAAATTGAGGTTTATTGATAATTTTATGCTACATGCCTTTAACAATTTATTTTTTAATAATATGTAATAATGTATTAATATTTAATTTTATAATTTTATTATTCATAATAAATCTCATACTTATTCATAATATATTATTAATAGTAATTAGTAATTGGTACAAAAATATGGATCATAATTTGTCAATATGTATTAATAATTAATAATAATAATACAATTTATGTTCAAGAAAAAAAAACCCTGCTGAGGTGTCCTCTTTTTCATTATCTCGGATCTGGTCACCCTAATAAAACAAACAACTATATGCAATTTCTAATGCCATGAAATAATTTTTGTTGCAATATCTAGTTCTCTTTTATCATTCCTTCAGTATATCACTAATGGAAACGCCCTTTGTACGACCGACCATAGAAACACCAATCACACTACCTCTGGCAGTACCAGCTGACAGACCAATCACAATAATGATTGAAGGGTTTCCCATTTAAATTGTGATGGCCCCCAAGTCCATCAAACTAGTTCTCTTCCCTGTGAAGACCACAGCTTTCATCAGCTTGGTTGTACTAATTATCTTTCTACTTGCTGTTGGTGTTTAGTTGCTGAACATGTGTTGGCAGTTCTGCCTGTTGCTCAGCGTCTTGCATACTGAAGCTAACTAAAGCACTACCACAAGCTAAGCCACTAAAGTGTGTGAATCACAGTGAGCTAGCCCCTTCTAGCCAACACATCACAGTTAGTTAGTCCCTTCTGGTCAACACATGACAGCAAGCACCTTCTAGCCGATGCATCACAGCAAGCTAGCCCCTTCTAGCTAATTGGTCACAGTGAGCTAGCGCCCTTTAGCTAACTCATCATAGGAAGCTAGCCCCCTCTTTCTAACGTGGCAGCCCTACTAATTCCCCTTCGGAAAGGACAACTCCATTCCCTCTTTTCTGGTCATACGTGGGTTCATAATAAAACCATGGACTGTTACCCAATGCCCATCATATGTAAGGTTGTACAGAAGATCAGGATAACTGTGCTTGGAGAGATTTTGGATGGGTACTCCATAGAGACTGAACATTTCTCTTCTTTTCCTGCTCTAACACCCCTGACTCATGTCATGAAAATTTGATAAGTTCACATAGAATGAGTAGAATCAGATGTTTTCGATCACAAATAACATCAAGTTCAGAACTTGAGCAAAACCTGAGGCTACAGATTGAGGTTTTTTTTATTTTTTAATCCCTTATAAAATCCCTTATAAAATATAAATACACTATCTGGCCAAACGTATATGTACACACAATTATTGAGTTCAGGTTCTATCATTGCTAACAGGTGTGTCAAATCTCCAGGCTATCTCCATATACCAACCCTGGCAGTAGAATGGGACTGAAGAGCTCAGTGACATTAAGCATGGCACTGCCATAGGATGCCTCCTTTACCACAAGTCAATCTGTTCTACTAGAAATACCCCTGTCAGCTGTAATAATGGAAGCTTGTTTACTGATACTTCAGTATCTTATGGTCTGATTAATGAGTCTGGGTATGATGAATACCAGGAGAACACTGCATACCAGACTGCTGTAAATTAGGACGAGGAATAATCGTCTGAGGCTGTTTTTTAGGGTTTGTACACTCTGTTCCAGTGAAGGGTGATGTTGATGCCGCAGCATACAAAGACATTTTACACAATTTTATACTTCTATTCAACTTATCATGCTACAAAAATAATGAGCTTTTCCCAAACTGTTTCCCCAAAGTGAGGTCCATAAAGATGTGGTTTGGTGAGTTTGGTGTGGACTTCTACATAGATATGTGTGTATCTGCACAATAAAGTTAATTTTAACGTTATTATATATATATATATATATATATATATATATATATATATATATATATATATATAAAATTAGATATTTGTGAGAGGAGCTTAAATAAGCAGAGACACATTGTTCAGAGCGAGTCATACAGCTGCTCATATTTTCCTGCCAAATGACACCATTTTCCATTCATATGATAATGACATGGTAATGACATGCTATTGTTGGGTTACCGGCTGTGGAATGTGAATCTGAACAAAAGACCACTCACCTGAGTGTTCACATCTTTTTCATTAATATTCTAGGAACCACTTAATGAGTGAAACACGTCAACCCATATATGTTAAGATTTGGAAATTAAAAAACTGTAATGACCAGTGTGTAGCAAAAAAAAATTTTTATTCAGTTCTGAGCTCAAAAGTCTTGGCTATAAATGTTTACATAGTGATTTTTCACAATATATCAGCACATCTGAAAACTGTTTTTTTTTTAAGTCTAAGTTTAGAGTAGATTTAATCTGAATATAGATTTGACACTGTTGTTGCTGAGTTTGTGCTGAACAAAAGCCTGTGTAACACTTTTTTTTTAGATGGGTGTCATTTGTTTAAGAAAAAAAAAATTCAAGGCATGTCAGACTAGTGACTGAAAACCCCTCAGACTCCAGAGGGTTAGAAGCTGGATTTTTAATAGCACAACTGCCAAGTCTAGCATTACAGGATATTCCTCTCCATTTCTTTAACCAGTCTTATGCGCTGGTCTCTATTACATCTTCCATCACTCGGTGTAGTCTGGTTTTTGCCTGAACAGGAGCTTGCATGAGTAGTGTGTGTTCAGCATGTGGGTGAATGTGGATTTGTGTGGGTGCTTCAGTATAGAGTAGGAGCCAGTGGAGATCAGCTGTCTTATCTAAGAGTACACATTGGGAATGTGTGTAGAGCACACATTCACATTGCATGCACGCACACACACTAAAGCAGGTTGTTTATCAATATCTCATCAATCATGAACCTTCTGCCTTCATAGATTCATAGATCATTGTCTTTACTGGTGGTGATTCATTTTTGCTGCATACTGATCAATATCACTGATAATTCATCAGCACCCAGCAGACTAAAAGCACTTTTAAAATGTCCTTCCTGTTCTTTCCTTCTGCCATTCTACAAATCAATACTTTGCTGTCCTGAAAGACCAAAATAATCTTTTTGTTCTCCTTTGTTTTCTCTCATCCAGAGCTCCTAGAGAAATCTCAGCAATGAACATACATCAGGCTGTCGGCTCCATACCTACCTGTGACTTCCTCACCAACAGGTACCTCTCAAAATTATTTTTCATTTATTTTGTGGCATTGACCGGCTAAAATGGTGCTGAAAAATGGGTTCACAGTCCAACTCCCCCCTCAGATTTGTATTTGTACTTGAGACATTTGTCATTTTTTGTTTTTTAAGGTTGAGAACTTGATAAAATAAATAAAATAAAACCTTATTGCCATTTTTGTTGCTAGGTATATGGGGTTCTTGCTGAAAGATGGGGGCCATGCAGACTAAACTAGATCACAGCCATGCAGACTGAGACTAAGAAGACTGGGCTGCCAGAGCTGCTACTGAATACACTACACCGACAAGGGGCTGGTCTGCTGACTCTAACCTTTCACCTCTTGATATATATGAATGCCATAGAGTGTTGAGAGCCTGACCAATCAGAGACCAGCTCTGACCCGAGCGTGCCATAGTTGAGGCGTCACTTAGGTAACTGAGGTGCAGTGTGTAGAGATATTTGGATGGTCATGTTCAACACTATGATGGTCTTAACTTACCACTTTGAAACAAATATCGATTGACTGTAGGCTTTATGATGTCATATATTTAGTGCATAAAATTGTCTGGATCTGTAAAGATGTCACTTTTTTCTGTGGCCTTACCTCTGTTTTTACTGCATTCTATCATATGAAATATGAACAGATCAAAATCTGTGAAGTCTCACACTGTGTCCTAACAGCAAGTGACAGTCGGTGACTAAATCCAACAGCATCTACAACAGTGATGAGTGAAAGTGACCATCACGACATGTTTTTTTTAAGACATGTCACACTGTGACGCCACCAGGGTAGGTCTTTGTTTACGTTCTGATCTGATGTGTAGAGTTAATGTTTCTGATGTCAATTGACTTGAGGCTTTGCCATGTGATAACTCTCACTTGCAGTTAGAACAGAGTGTTAAGTAAACTTCTTCAGTTTAGTTTTCTTGCCTGTTACGATGTTAGAACCTGTTTCATAGGATAATTTCAGAGTGGAGGTGATACAGAATGGTTTTGTTATAGCTGATGCACTCGTGTCACCAGCCTTGATCAGTAGTAAGCACACTGATCCATCATTCCCCACCAAACACACACTATCTGTTCGCTTCTGTTCTGAATCACACTGATTGATTTGACTTCTCAGTTCTTGGTGAAGGCTAAGCTTAGTCAGTGTGCTCATTCATTCACAAATGCTGCTATAGCTACTGGAAAGTAGGAAGGTTGGAAATCACAATATTGCATTTGCTGCCATGCTACAGAACAAAAGACTTACGCCCAATTAATAATGGACTCTAGCATAGTCCAGTAGTGCACAATATCTCATTAGATTGAATGAGGGCTTGGCCAGCCTTGTTGTTATGCATTTGTTGGAATAGCTTGGATCAGTTGAATTGTTTTATGTACTTTGTATCATATATGATGACCGTCATCAGACATATTTATGTTGCAGGATGTTTGAGAAGTGAAAATCATGTTTGTTTTACTATGAAGATGGCCAATGTTTATAATGTAGACCCACTAAAGTCTTAATATTCATGTGTTGCTGTATACAGAAGCCTTACTCGCACTGCAGTCTTGATATACGTCTGTGCCGCAAATTAGCATTCCAACTCTGTCACATCTAATGCATTCAGTTCATATATGAGCTGAACAAGGTGTGGTTGAAGAGGAGAAACACCAAACTGCAGTGCTTGGCCTGTAAACGAGTAAGAGTTATACAGTCTGAAGGAAAGTATGTGGGGTCTGAAAACCCTGCTGAAGTTTGTGTGGATGGATGACAGTCCACATTGTGCAGAGAGAGATGATTCAGCCACAAATGCTAATTTGACTTAAAATCAATTGAATGATGCTAATAGTGGCTAGCTTCCATATTTGTTAGAAATGTTGTGTGAACTGTCCTTTTAAATGTAAATGTTGAGTAGCTGTGGCTGGTGTTTGAAATCATGAAATCTTTGGTTTGTATTTGTTTTGTTGGCTATGTGGTAAACAGCCATCATCACATTTATTTAGTATGTGTTTGTTGGAATGTCTGTTAAAGGTATGTATGTAATTATTTTGTGTGTTTGTGAGAATGTAGAACATTACTTGCGTCTGAGCACCAAGCTTAGTTTGCTGCTTGAGGTGTGTGTGTGTGTGTGTATTCGTGCTACCTGCACAAACAAAACCGTCATTACATTTAACCAAACTTATGTAATGTAGACTGTTCCCGACTGCTATTTTTCCTTTGTTCAAAGTGTACCTAAAAATTATGACTATTCTTGTATTAAAATGGTAGTTTTGCCACTGAAATGTGGAGCTTTGCTTTTGTGCTATTTTTTTAAACAAATATTTTTAGAATATTTTTGGTAACACTTTATAATAACTTTCATTAATAAGCCATTAACTAATGATTAGTAACTGAACAAATCATTAATTCTTGAGAATTTGAACATGAGCAAATGTTTATAAATGACAGTTCATGTAGTTACTAATGATTGTATTCATTTTTGCAAATGTTAACAAATTATTAGTAAATCATTTAATGAAATTTTCATTAACTAATGTGTTCAGTTATTAATCATTAGTTAATGAGCTATTAATGAAAGTTATTATAAAATGTTATTTTGTTCTAGCATCTCAATATTAGTGCATTTCCAAAAATGAATATTGTGAGCTATCACACATTTTATATTAATTACACTGTCACATTTTTGTTTTAATGTTGATGCTGTTTGACTTCAATGCCAAATGAAATATAATTTGAGATTCTGAATTTCTGATTTTCATGAACTATATGCCAAACAGATCAACATTAAAACAAAAAATGGCTTGAAATATCACTGTAATAACATTTTTCACTTTTTACATTTTTCATAATATTCTAAATTTTTGAGATGCACTAGTATATAAACTAGTGTAACCTATTATTCTAATGTTTACCAATGAGCCAGTGTATAACAGGCACCAAAACAGTTCTCATCTGCACAAGCATGGATTCTACAGGCTCTGAAGGTGTCCTGTTGTGTTTGACACTAAGATGAACCAGATCCCCCAGTCCTTCAAGTTAAGAGGTGGAGCCTCAACAGATCAGATGTGTTGTACCAGCATATCTCACGGATGCCCGATCAGATTTGAAGGCCACTGATCATGGGTGACTGGGAGCTTCTCACAAATCTCATTTCAGCGATGCTCTTGCAATGATTTGGGTCTATCATTCAGGTCTTCACACCTGCCCATTTCTTCTTCACATGTTCATTATGTGAACCAACTGTTCTGTTGCCATCTCCCAGACCTTTATATGCTACTTAATGATTCCCGACTGAGAAGCTTCCCATTCAGGACACCAATTACAAAGACCTAATGTGAGACACTACAGTTACGAGATCCTGAGCTTTAATGACCATAAATGTTTCTACTGATAATCTGGATTCAGCCAAAGCCTCATACGACATGTTAAACAGCAACCTTTACATGTTCCATTATGACGATAATTAACGTAATGTTTTGGTGCATTCTTTCTTTAGCTATTTTTTGTAGCATATGGAGTCGTAAAATCGGGCATCCTTGTGATTTTTTCTCAGACTTGACTGATTTCATTTTCAGTCGTTCATCCCACCATTCCTTTTCATCCATTGCTCCACTCAGAGGCAAAGTAATGAGAGAATAAAAGAGGGATCAAACATGGCTGCATGAGTACAGGAGGATTATCTGTGCTATTCACAGCCCTTGCTTCCAGGCTATGCCACTGATGGAAAGGTTCATGTCCTCACTGGGCTTGTCACCATCATTTCAGCTGATTACTTGCCACTTAAGTCATTCCAGTTAGTGGTTATATTTGTAAGTTCAGAAGTGGCAGCATTGACCGAGCAGCTTCATTGTGGTCAATAGTTTTGGAATTTTGTTTCTGTAAGTCTCGTGACATGCAGTCAATGTGTTCATTTGCCTTCTGGTCAAATCAGCCAATGATGTAATGAATGAGATTCAGTGGATATCAGTTATTACACAACAGACACACTGCACGTTTGATTACAATTACCCAACATATAACTTGCCACGTTCACCTCAAATCCAACCTGCTGACCATTCTCACTGTTCTCAATGCTGGACGTACTCATTGGGGGCCAGGTTTGAGTCCTTACCATTGAAGAAACGGGGCAAATTGTGCAAAAAACGATTTCTTGGTCAAATCATTGCGTTCAGAAACGTACAACATGAGACACGATGTTAAGAATCTAATATTTATTTCAACAGTACATCCATCTTTGATCTCTATCAAGAACAAATTTACAAAATAAATTATTACCAATGGTGAAATATTCTGACTTTCCTAATTTGATAAAAACAGTAAATAATATCAAGAAGTAAATTTAATAAAGGTTTAGCAGGGCTCAATGGGACGAGCGAACAGTGGAGGCGTCAGACTTCCTTGATCAAATCATAGGGAACCTAAACTTAAACTCAAAACACAGTTCAGCCCATGCTCTCTATCTCTCTCACACACACACACACACACACAACACTAAAAAGCAGCCATATTGTTTTTTTGCACACTATGGGGTAAAAAGCTTATTGAGAAACATGCATATTTCAGAGTTCAGAACATGTTCATTCCTTCATACTTCCATTAATATCTCCTTTCTCGCCCTCGTCCAGTGTAATATTACAGACTTTGCCTGTAACAGACATCAGGTTTCGGAACATTCATTCTCTTGCATAGTGGAATAAACC
This sequence comes from Crenuchus spilurus, assembly GCA_036984385.1. Lineage (NCBI taxonomy): Eukaryota > Metazoa > Chordata > Actinopteri > Characiformes > Crenuchidae > Crenuchus > Crenuchus spilurus. The sequence continues at coordinate 116,803 of BRDA01002247.1, forward strand.
CTCCTCTCTCTTTTTGCTCATAAGCCGCACTATGAAAAAGTTTGGAGAAAAAGTCTCCTATTGAGCCACCAGCATGTTAGTTCCAGTCTGTCTGTCAGTCCATACTGGTTTGTAACCCTATAATTCTCTGGTGATCATTTAGACTTTGACGTTGCAGAGCTTTGCTCCTTTTGTAGTGTCTGTGCTGTAACATTTTTATGATGTTTCCTACAAACTCCATCAGCTGTGTTGGGTTAAAGTGAAATCCTAAGTCCACCTTTGTTGTGCAGTCTGCTTTCGGGCCTGGCTGGGCTGTTGGGTCATATATTGAAGATCCGTGACCTGCTCTGGAAGACGGCCGACGGATTGGGAGACAACTTCGTCTTCACCAGCTGCTCCTGCAACATACAAATCATAACTCTCAGTTAACTAATGACATTGGTTTCTTTAATTTACCCGTAAAGTATGTATGAACAGTAGAGAACAGATTTTTGACAGTGGTTTGGTGGTTAACATGTTCGCCATGCTGGGGTCTTTGGTTTGAGTCCCCATCAGGGTGGAGTTTCCATGTTCATGTTGTATGAGCTGGTTACATAGCAGCACTACAAGTACAAATACAAGAAGGATGTTTATAAAATTCATTTCCAATTGTTTTGCTTATGCTATATCACAATATACTGTAAATCTTGTCTCATGATAGGTATCATATTGCCAGGTTCTTGACGATACACAGACCTAACCATCACTGGATGCTCTGAATTATAAGGTCGTTAGGTAGTTGACGTAAAAATATTGCTACATGCAAGCTAACACTGCAGGACACTGAATTTAATTGAAACCATCCTCACCAAAACACCACAAACAAAATTTTATGGGAACCCACATGCTGCACACACTAGGTAGAAATGGACAAAATAACAACCCAAACACTTCATTACTTGGTGCCAAAACGTCTTTTAAGTGTTGTTAAGGAAAGGAGACATCACGGAAATTTAGGCCTTAAATTCAGGATGTACAGAGGAACATTGGTTATTGTTTGCCCTGGTTACGTACAGTTCGGTGTAACCACGTGACTCGCTGCTAATTTCACAAAAACAAAGCATCCACCCACGTATTCACCACTCACCCACACACAATTTAGTCAAAACGAAATATTCTAAAAATTCTGGATTTCTGATAAGTCATACTGATTAACATCAAAACAAAAAATCACGTTGTAAAGAATATAAAATATGACTTTAATATGAAATTATGAACAGAAGTGAACTTTTTTCACAATATTCTAATTTTTGGCTGTGGCTCTGTAGGTTGTGATGTTCCAGTGAGGGGTTACTGCAGCGTTTTGGGGGGATTATGCTTTCTGTGGAGGATTTTCATTGGGCTGAGTGTAGAGCGCTGATCAGGAGAGTGCAGATCAGAGTGCTGCAGTGTGGAGAAACTGCAGCACGCTTCTCTCTCGCATTCTACAGTCACCGTACACACACGTTCAATCACATACAGACCCCCGGTGTCCTGTTCTGCATGCTCTCCTCAGGTTGTACAAGTTGGAGGAAAAATGGAGTCATGAAGCGTGAGGAGCTGAGCGGTGAAGAGAGCTGAAAGAGCGCAAATGAGATTTATCGTCTTCACTTCCTCTCACTAACCTGTTTGTGTGTGTGTGTGTCTGTGTGTGTGCTTAATGTTCCCCAAGGAAAAAGCCATTATAGCTGAAAAACAGCTCATCAGCCTCAGCTTCAGGCTCGGATTCTCTCTCAGAGTGAATATAAAGTACTGGCTGTAAAGTGGAAGCTCAGCCTTTAAGATGCTTTGTGCTGGATGATAAGCAGACTGTTTAACTGCAACAACCAAACACACACACTTGTTTCTGTGAATTGTGGGGACGTTACCTACACTTACTCAAACCTTAAAACTCCAACTTTAACATCTAAACTTAAAATTTCATGAATTATGCCGAAACCAGCTTTGTAGAACGGTCCCCACAATATGAGTGTTTAATCAAATTTTGGTCCCCATAATATGGCATAAACCTGATACACACACACACACACTGGTAGTACTATACTAGTGAGGACATTCCATTCACTTGTGTAATACTGAGGCAAAAAAAGTTTTTAATGAAAATGCACAGTTCTTGTGAGGACCAGCAAAATGTCCCCACATTTACAGACCTGCCATGCAATTCTTATGAGGACTTTCAGTCCCCACCAGGGAGCAATACAAGAACACACAATCACACACACACAATCAGCTTTAGAGAGATCTGTACTCTACACTTCAGCAAAATGTCAACACCGAACCAACATCACTCATATTACTGATACTTTTCCCCAAATTTATGTAAATATGTTTTACATTCTAAAATAAAATGTAATAAAAATATTATGAATTAATTAAAATGAATGAAATACAAGTATTTAAGATTTAACTCTTCTATTATACTTACCTCACAGTTTACAGCTTGCTATAAATGAACAAACATACAATACTGTTGCAAAAGTATTAGGCACCCCTAGAAAGGTTCAGTATACTATATAAGTATTTATGTACTCTGAAAAAATCCATTAATATTAGAATAAATACCAAAATGTGTTGGTTTAACACTTTTCAAACTTCTCATGGTAGGCCATTATTACTTGTAGTTCATAATCTACATACTGAATACTTCAATATGTACATTTAAGTGTGTTTCTGATGGAATTTAACAAGTCAACGTGATGGCTGAGGAGCATTAAGGAGAACATCTGGAACTTCTTCAAACTAGCTCACATCAGCTACACTTTTATTTTTTCAAAAATAGCCATTGTGTTGGCTTTTTTTTTTTATGTAGGCTTTTGCACAGTGAGCTTTAAAAATGAATAAAGACATACAGCTACAGGTGACTTCAGACGGCAGCAGGTCTGGTAGAAGACTGATCTCCTTATTCATAACCGTGATTGTAACTAAAACTGATTCTAGATCAGCACTTCGGCTGTCTATGATGGTGGAGGCAGCATTCATCTCCATTCGTTTTGTTCATGAACTACAGTCTGTGTGAGCTTAATAAAGACTTGAATGTGGATAAGAGATGTTCTGGTGATGTGTTTTGATGGAAACTACTGATGCAATGTTAGCCTAACAGCTCTAGTTCTAAACTAAAGAAACAAAATCTGGATCTTTTGGCTGTTTGACTACACTTAAGAGTGAACCATTCCTTTAAGTCATCTTTGTGAACCCATCCCCTGGCTATTGTCTCATGAGGCTGAATGTTGTCAATTTGAATGATGAAAATCAGCAGCAAAAGCTGGATACAGGATGAGATGTACAACCTTAGAGCTGAAACAGGCAGTACTGTGTCAGACCCTGATTTGGGCCAGCTCTGAATCTGTCCACATTCATACAAGCTGCCTGAGAGAGTGTAAGACTGACAGCCTCGCAGGTGCTTTTATATTGATCCAGCATGCTTTCCTGCTCACACTTACTATCTTCATAAATCACTGCTCTAATACTGTGACCAAGACAATATTAAGGTGATAAATTTAGCTCATTCTGCAATTGGATCCAACATGAACGATAAGACTTCCACTGCATATCAGTAAAAACTCAAATACAGTATATGTATTTGAAAATTTGACATTAGTATTTGCTTCAAGATGTAGTATACACAATACATAGGGATGAACTGAATATTTGGCAAACGAAAATAAACTGAAAAAGGCTGAATAATTTATACTGAACAGTGATGTTTATAATGACACTGTTACCTTTTTCTAGTTACCAGCTGTAGACATGAACTATAGTGTAAGTTTACTGCAGAAACATTTAATATTAGACAATGGTTTGATATTCAGAATTGTGCTTTTCCTCACCAAATAACAAAACAGATTCACCAGCAGTTACTGTTTGCTGGCGAAATGGAAGAAGAAAACAAACTACAAGCACAATTTACTAAACTGCACTTGTTATGATGAAGACAGAATACAGCCGCTTAGCTTTGTGTTTGTGCTCCAGCAGCTACAATGTTAGAGACCATCCAGAAGAAGCAGTGTTCTTCTCTGGGCTCTGAGGCATCTGAGATGGACCATCGCACAGTAGAAACGTACTGTGATCAAAGGAATCAGTATTCCAGTTCTTTTTTGGAAGAAAGATACTGTGTTCTCAAGAACAAAAGATAATAAGGACCATCCAGACTGTTATCGGCAGAAAGTCAGGTTCCGTCATGGTATGAGGTTGTGTCAGTGCTCTTGGCAAAGATCATTTACACTTTAAAAACACTTTACAGCTGAGATTTTAGAGCAACATTATGTTGTGTTTTCCAGGGATGTCCATGCATTTTACAACAAGACAATGCAAAAGCACATGCTGCACACATTACAAAGGCATGGATGCTGAAGAGGGTACTGGACTGGCCGGACTGCAGTCCTGACCTGTCACCAGCAGAGAATGTCAAATAATTTTGAACATGCGACAACAATCCTGTACTGATGCACACTTTAACATGTGTTTTACTGGATGAATGGGAAATGACACCTGAAACACTTCACTTGATGCCAAAACATCTAAGTTTTGTGAGAAGTAATGGCAACATTACAAAGTGGTGAGTGCATTACTATGGCAACTTTTTTTGGAAAGTGTTGCCTGACATGCAGGAGTAGATGTATATTAACAAATTATATCCAAACATGAAATATAAAATGTTTAATAACGCAGAAAAATAAATAATAATAACTGTAAAAAATGGAGATGCATGATTTTGATAAGACAGTGATGATATGCATGTCACGGCTGGTTGTTTTTAGTTCTCCCATCTTCTAGGCCTTCATCTATTGTTAACTTCTAAACACAGGACCACTGCCGGCTGCTTAATCTTTATTTTGATTTTTTTTTTCTCTCATCCCAGTTTTTCGGCGTCATCTGAGTTCTACTGAAAACATTTATTAAATCTGCATTTTAAGACTATGTGACTTTTTAAAAATCCGAGGGAAACCTGTTACGTCCAGGCAGGGAATGTTTTCTGAAATGACAATGATTTCTGTCCATAATGATTGTGCTTCTTCCTAATCTCCTGTACGAGCGAGTGCAGTGCAGACAGCTGTAGTGTGTCACACATCACCATATACAGCAGATGGCTGAGGCAGGGCTGCGTGTGTGCGCTTTAAACCCACTGGGATGACCAAAACGATGTCAGTTGTCACGCAAGCTATTGTAGAATAAATGACACAATGCACTCCAGGAACTGTCTTCAGTCTGACATACGAGTTAATTAATATTTACCAACAATGACAGACACTTACAGGACAATTTATGGGTCCCATTTAAGCTCCATCTTTTACTACTTCAGAAAGAAGAGGATAAAGCAGCTGAAATCTTTTACTGCTGCATACAAAAGTTTGGTTAAATGATGAGTTATTGATTTTTGACATGAAAACACATCCTCTGCACAATTACTGTAGGGTAAAAAAATAAATATTATTATAAAAAATATAATAAAGATAAATATTTAATAAATGTTATAAAATTAAAAATAATTACAAATAATTACAAATAAATAAATAATAGTTAATAAATAAATAAAATAAAATGTGCACTAAAATGTAAAGAAAATACCATATTAATGTTTGCTCCCCATAGACTGTATATAAACTGAAAATGGTTGTCCTAATTTTTTTATTTTGATGTTAAGAACTGAAAATCTATCATTTGTTCAAATTCATAAATTGTAATCAGTAGATCCATCACAATCTCCTCATCCAGTCGTCCACCTATTCTGCTATAGTGTAGTCTGCAAGTAACTGGAGAAATATCATTTTTGTCTTGAATTTAAATTCAAACGATGACTATGAGACTAAAGTATAGGATGTCGCATCTCCACACATATTAGCATCGCTGGTAAAGATGAGTGAGTGAAGTTGTACTGGATATGATGATAGAATTCTGCCCTTAATCATCACAGAGGCCCCAGCCTATTTCCTTTCAACCATACTTACAAGCTCTTCACATGGGTCATCAATTAGGCATCAATATTTCGCTAAATGCAACCCACAACACTTCCCGAAGGTTCAAAAGTGAGGTCTGGTATCCCAGAACCACTGATACATCCCTATTATGTAAGCACACCTTCAACCGTGCAGCTACATCAACCCCCCAGTGATTAAAGCTCCACTGGCACAGTTAATGCATGCTCAGTGCTAGCAGTTCCATGTAGACTATAGGCCACTACATCAATACCCACTCTACAGCAATTACTGTCTCCTTGTGTAGCATCCCACTTATACTAACCTTACATGCTGATAGAATGTTTTAACACCCCATTCCATACACCAATTTACAATGTGTCTCTTCAGCCATCCACTGTCCAGGGTCTCCGTGTTACCTCATTTTCTCTTAGTGAGATTAAACCAATTCAACTGAAAGATTAATTATTCTCATCTTTACCAACGTTGCCAATAATTGTGTGTATTGGGTGAACCATACAGGATTCACAGCTGTTTTAATTAAAAATCCTCTATAACAGGACACCAGAGAAACAGGAAAACTCCTAGCATTTTAGCTTAGTTTAAGCTTGAGAGAGTTTATTGTAGATTTGACATTTGAATCTTGAGTCTGTTGTCGTTTCTCACCATACAGGCCAATAAAGTGTCAAGGGCAGCAGATCAAGCCAAAATGAGGCTGAAAATCTGACATTTCCAGAACACTTAATGTGTCACGGTAATTGATGTTAAGAAGCAAAATGTTAGCTATGGGAAAACAAATAATAAACAGAAGAAAAGAGCAGATGATGACTATGTCATGAAGATGGACAGGTCAGTAAAAAAACTGCTGAACAGGGAATGTATTTCACCAAGTCCTGCTGTGCAACCACCAAGGCAATTGTGAAGATAGACTCTCCATCATTTAACTACAGTAGTTGTTCGGCAGTGCTTTTGGCAAACGCACCCCAGATCAAGAACACACCAGAATGTAGGACCAGTCAAAAAGTCACAGGGTTCATAAGAGGATGTAAACTACTCAGAATAGAACAGCCAGAGAAACTGACCTACTTATCTCTGATGATGATGATGATGATGATGCAGATTGGCCTGCTGATGATTCTGAAGTGAATAGAAGTACCATAACTGCTCACATCCAACAAAATGAAATAAAATAACTGCTCATAAGTCAGCAGAAGAATGACCTGAAAGGCACTGTTAAAGCATCACTGTAGCTTTTCAGGAAACAAGAGTGAAATGTACTTGACTGGTCAAGTCAATCACCTGAGCTGAGCATCGCTAACAAAGGCAGCTCATTTACTGAAGACAGGAATGATGGTCCAGAACCAAACAGGAAATGAAAATGACAAGCCTAGTAGAGCGTTACCTCGGAAGACACAAAGCAGGTGGTGATGCCGTTCACTTGTATACCCACCACAGGGACCAGACTGAGATGAAAACCTTGTCACAGGTAAATGAGGTACATCTTTGAACCCTACATATTTTTTTACGACACTTAAGATGTTAATGTGGGATAAATTAGCATTGTCTACAGAGAAAACACTTAAACTTAGTCCTCAAAGTTTAGTGTACAATTTATTTATTATTTTATTATATTTATCAATTTATTTAATTAATTTATTTATTTTAATCAATTGATCAATTTATTTATTTATTTATTTATTTATTTAAATCAATTGATCCATTTATTTATTTATTTATTTAAATATCG
>BRDA01002247.1:124558-157406 GCA_036984385.1 Crenuchus spilurus
ACTTGTGGAGGGAGTCCAAAGACGTGGAAGACCAAGAATAACCTGGATGGATAACATCAAGACGTGGACTGGATTATCAGGTGCTAGCCTGCTACGAGCAACCAGAGATAGATGGCATTGGAGAGAAGTGACTCGTCTGTGCAGCCTACCATCGAGAAGCGATGACGGCGTATGACATGACATGACATAACTTATTTTTAGGGATGCACCGATACCAATACCAGCATCGGGTATCTGTCCGATACTACGTGCGTGTACTTGTACTCGTATTCATATAAGTGCTCCGATACTACAGGATCCGATACCAGAGTGATGGGAGCTTCGTTTCCTTCTAACTGACAGTATTAGTTTGCGCCACAAAATAAATAAATAAATAAAATTAAAAAATAAAATTAAAAAAAGAAGACTTTAACCAGCCCGGTAGTAGAGAAGGAGCAACTATGTCAGCGGTGTGGAGGTATTTACAAGTGAATGAACGAGACGAAAACTAAATAAAAACTAATATTTTAAAACGAAAACTATGACTAAAAGTATTAGACTTTACGTCGACGAATAAAAACGAAACGAAAATGTCACAGAATGACTAAAATAATGATTTGGTCCAGTAATCCGCTTTTTAAAGTAAACCTGCCGCACGTCTGACTTCCTCAAAGCACGCTAAGCTCCACAGTCAGTCAGTCAGTCAACAACACAAGGCGCTGACGTCACAGCCGCAGCTTCGACGGAAGAGAAGAAGCGATTTATGGAGTAATTTCACTTTCACTGCCACACAAAACAAAACAAAGCAAAGTTTGTGGATGTAAAATAACCGGGAAAAGCACTACTAACCTCAAAAGGTCCTCAGTTCTCACCACCACGAGCTTTACAAAAAGGTAAGCTAACGTAGTGTAGCTAGCTAGTTCGCTAACGGTGATGATTATGTATATCTGATATGTTTCATTTTTGAATGTTTCAGTGTATAAAGGGGAAATGTGTAATCTGTTATCATTATCTTAGGTGTTTAGATTAAATAGATCACAAACACATCTAACTGGAGCCATAAGACACACATACAGGCTCAGTTTCATTTTAATTGTAAGTATTGATATTTATTAGTACTCTTATTGGTACTTGGTATCGGCAAGTACTTAAATGTAAGTACTTGTACTTGTACTCGGTTTGAAAAAATGTGGTATCGGTGCATCCCTACTTATTTTGAATAAAAAATAATTTAAAAATTGTGTATATTTTTATTTCTTTTTATTTACATATTTGTGCATCTTAGACTATAAAGGTGACTACCAAGTTCTAGAAGCAAAATTTAGATTCGGAATCTATTAGAAATTAGAATCTATTAGAAAAATAGATTCAGACTCTAAACGTGACTGATCGACTACATCTGGATTAAGTGGGAAATTGTGTAAATATGATTTCTAAGTGAATCATCCATCTGTACACTAAAACAATGTAATATCATGGCTTCACCTACACTCACCTCTGGTCTGGCACTGACCTCAGTCCTGTCTGATCTCTCTGGCTGCCCACTGGTCTGTGTATGCGCTGTGATGTCTGGCACGCTGATGTCCACATGTCTGCTTGCGTCTGCGCTGAAGGCAGCCTGGTAGCTGGTCTCTGGAGGGGGCTCGTTGGTGGCAGTTCCCAGGAACGTAGGCCTTTTCTGGGCAGGCTTGGATGGCCGGACCGCTGCCCACGGCCGATACTCCTGTCTGCCTCCAAAAAGACATTAAATGTTAGAGACAGAATGGCTGGTTTTAGTCTTTGGGGCTTATAGGTTTTGACAGCTGTGTGAGGGCAGCATGGGTAAAAGTTGTATATGTACAAATGAAATAAGATCCTGCTCTGACAGGCTTGGTTATATCTGGTCTCAGAGGACCTCAGCACTGGAGAGTTTAGCATCTGCCCTGCTTTGTAATTCATAGGATTACGTTCAAACATTAAACTGTGCTAGGGCCCTTGGGGCCAGATCTGACCAGTCTTTCTAAGCAGGGTGGATGTGAATAACAGCAATAAACCAGCACAGCAGATAAGTGGCATTTATAGGAAAGTACTTTAAAACAATATATCACAGTTTGAATAAAGTCACAGAGCTAAAAATGGCCTACTCAGAAAATAGCTTAGCCCCCTTTAAACAAGCCCACTAGTGTACAGAATGTGAACATCAGGCAAATCGACTTGTTTTACATTTTAAATTCATTAATACATTTTAAATACACGAGAAAGAGAATGGGAGGGGCAGCCGATCCTGCAGCTACAGCTGTACAGACCTCCTCACAACGGCGATCGAGCTGAAATCAAACTCTCTGCTCAGCTACTCTGATCATGTTAAAACATCAACTACAACTGTTTTAATATTAACAAATGTGTTCAGGTTTTTAAATCTTGCACAACCCTATCATCCATCTGTGTTATGAAAAAATACTATACAGGGATCCTCAAATGATGATGAAAAGTGGTTAAAGACTGTGGTTGTAGTTGGATATATGCAGTTGAATTAAAAAAAGGGTTTACACTGACTCTCCATTTTAGCTCCACTGATCATACAGATGTACTTTGTAGTTTTACAATTACACACTGTAGTCCATCTGTTTCTCTGTATACTTTGTTAGCCTCATTTCACCCTGTTCTTCAATGGTCAGGACCCCCAAACAGCGGATATTATTTGGATGGTGGATCATTCTCAGCACTGCAGTGACTCTGATGTGGTGGTGGTGTGTTAGTGTATGTTGCTGGTGTGAGTAGATCAGATACATTAGAACTGCTTGAATTGTTAAACACTGTGTCAACTCACTGTCCTCTATTACACACACCTACCTCCACTCATACCAGTGCACTGCACACCAACACACCACCACCACGTCAGTGTCTCTGTAGTGCTGAGAATGAGCCACCCAAATAATAGCTGCACTGTGGGGGTCCTGATCATTGAAGAACAGGGTGAACGAGATTAACTACAGTCTGTAATTGTAGAACTACCAAGTGCACATACAGGGTCAGTGAAGCTAAAATGGACAATGAGTGTATAGGATGTGGTTTTAATGAAGTGGCTGATTGTACAAAGCATTCACTAAGCATGGATGTGTCTAGTAATTTTGGACAATTAGTGAATGTTTTAATACTAATACAGTACACTATGTTATTCAGTGCTCTAACAGGGTCATTGACTGTTAAGATGGTTCACCAGCTAGATGAGGCAACTTCTATATTGGTAAACTAGTAAAGCTGGTAGAGCTTCAACCTACTTAACTGTGTTGTTCATCCAAATGTGTCATTTTACCAAACAAATGTTGAAAGAAGCAACATTTCACATTTACTCTGGACTCTTTACACACTGATTTATATACATTTTGTATTATTTAGCTGTATTGGGGCTACATTTTCAGGTAATATTAGTTCATTTTTATTTGGTGAGGTCAATATTCAGTTCAAATAGATGTATTCAAGAACATCTGACTGCAAAAACTTAATAAACCAGCACAAAAAGAGCATAAAAAACCTGAACTACCCATAAACACGAAGCTAAATTCTAATAGAACCGTTCCACCTTAAATGGTGCAAGTCTGAGTGTAACTGCTGCACTATTTAAGGTGGAACAGAGAATTATAATCAGACTAACTTCAGTCTTCAAAAACTGAAATATAACTTATATTAAACTATATAACGTTTAAAATATAATATATGATAAAAACAAAAACATAAAATAGTGAAAATGCTAGAAGTTTTAGTCAAATATGAGCAAACTCCTCGCTCTAAATGTTCGTTCTACGTTTGTTTTGTGTTTTTACGTCTAATATGGCACGTGACGTACTGTAGTGAACGAATTAAAACACGTTTGAGTGTAAACATTCGTCCTCGCAGTGCACGAGAGCCACAGCACCATGTACCTGTACGAGCTCGTGGCGGCCCCGCTGCTTTCCGCGTGCCTCTGCCGGCTCGCGCGCTCCGCGTTTCCGGGGCTTTCGGAGGGTCCTGGACCGCCGCCGTTCGAGATCCAGGGAAAGTTGTCTTTCTTGGGAATGGGCCACGGCTTGTAGTCCTGCTTATACTGGGTCACGCTCGGGAAAGGCGCTTCCGGTGGCTGGTAGTCCTCGCGGGGTTTGTAACCAGGCTCAGTGCGCGCGCGGCACGTCGGGCGCCTTCCTCCTCCTCCTCCTCCTCCTCCTCCTCCTCCGTCCTGCGACGGCGGTGAAGCGCGGCGCTCCGGTGTGACATGGCCGTCCCTGGGCGGTGCGCGCTCCGCGGGCACGTGCCTGGCGACCGAGCGGATTTCGCGGGTCTCCGGTTCGGCGAGGTCGGAGTAGTTCTGGATGGTCAGCGGAACAGACAGGTCCGATTTATCAAACTGGTTCCAAAAACGCGCCAAACAACAGACCCGACTGATACACGGCCACGCCATCAGCAAACCAACGCAGAACAAAAAAAAAACAAAAACAAATAAAAAAGACGAAATAAAACGAAGAAAGAAAAAGAGAACGACCGCAGCGCCGCTACCGTACACTCTCCATGTCAGAGAGAGAGAGAGAGAGAGAGAGAGAGGAGTGGAGTAGAGAGAGAAAGAGAGTGGTGTAGAGGGAGGTGGATAGTGGTAGAAACAGAGGAGAGAGAGTGATAGAGAGGTGTGTGTGTATATATAGTGGTGTAGAGAGTGAAAGACTGGTAGAGAGGGGAGAGAGAGTGATGGAGAGAGAGGTGTAGATAGAGTGATGGAGAGAGGAGTAGAGAGAGGTAGACAGTGGTAGAAAGGTGGAGAGAGAGGTGTAGAGTGTGATGGAGAGAGGTAGATATTGTTAGAGAGAAGTGTAGAGAGTGGTGGAGAGAGGTGGATATTGTTAGAGAGAGTGATGGAGAGAGAGGTGTAGGGAGACAGTGATGGAGAGAGAGGCGTAGAGAGATAGTGATGGAGAGAGAGGCGTAGATAGAGTGATGGAGACAGAGGTGTAGGGAGACATTGATGGAGAGAGAGGTGTAGAGAGAGTGATGGAGAGAGAAGTGTAGAGAGGTAGATATTGGTAGAGAGAGGTGTAGAGAGTGATGGAGAGAGAGGTGTAGGGAGACAGTGATGGAGAGAGAGGTGTAGAGAGACAGTGATGGAGAGAGAGAGGTGTAGAGAGTGATGGAGAGAGAGGTGTAGAGAAACAGTGATGGAGAGAGAGGTGTAGAAAGGTAGATACTGTTAGAGAGAGGTGTAGAGAGAGTGATGGAGAGGGAGGTGTAGAAAGGTAGATATTGGTAGAGAGTGATGGAGAGAGAGGTGTAGAGAGGTAGATATTGGTAGAGAGAGGTGTAGAGAGAGTGATGGAGAGAAAGGTGTAGAGAGACTGACAGTGATGGAGAAGTGTAGAGAGATAGTGGTGGAGCGAGTGATGGAGAGAGGTGTAGAAAGGTAGATATTGTTAGAGAGAGGTGTAGAGAGTGATGGAGAGAGAGGTGTAGGGAGACAGTGATGGAGAGAGAGGCGTAGAGAGTGATGGAGAGAGAGGTGTAGAGAGACAGTGATGGAGAGAGAGGTGTAGAAAGGTAGATATTGGTAGAGAGAGGTGTAGAGAGAGGTAGACAGTGGAAGAGAGATGTAGAGAGTGATGGAGAGAGAGGTGTAGAGAAACAATGATGGAGAGAGAGGTGTAGAGAGAGTGATAGAGAGAGAGGTGTAGAGAAACTGATGTAGAGAGACAGTGATGGAGAGGGAGGTGGAGAAAGGTAGATATTGGTAGAGAGAGGTGTAGAGAAACTGATGGAGAGAAAGGTGTAGAGAGACAGTGATGGAGAGGTGTAGAGAGATAGTGATGGAGAGACAGAGGGAGAGCAGTAGAGAGATAATGGGGAGTAAGAGACGTGTGCAGATATTTTTATTCACTGTACACAGAAAAGAACGTAAACTGGCCGCGCGCCACAGACACCGGAGGCGACGCTGAGTCAGGTTTATGACTGATGTCATTTCCGCTTCATCTCCTAAAGACAAGAGAACAGAAGACAGCAGCAGGTCTCACTGAGGTTTACTCTCTGATGTCTCTTATGTACATCAGAGAAATAATCTGTCTCTGCTCTGGCTGTGTGTCTGCAGTACTAGTGCTTCAAAAAAGCCCATGTGTTCATCATTTAATTCCATATATAAGTTATAACATATAGTATTTCAAGCTACTGTTTTAATGTTGATACTGTTTGAATAGTAATTTATTTAAATATTCTAATCATTTGAGATTCTGGATCTCTGAAGTCTAATACTGATCAACATTATAACAAAAAGGCTTGAAATATGTGTAATGAGTTTGTGATGATTATCAAATTTGACCTTTTTGAATAAAATGTTTTTGATAGTCATACAATCCCATGATGCTGTTGTAGTGTTCAGGTGTGCTGATATACTGACACTAGTGAAACAAGAATGAATGGTAGTAATGCTATAAATAATGGTAGCAGCAGTTAGAGTCTATATAAACTTCAATGCGGTCAGCAGTGTAATGCATCTGTAGCAGGTCATAGGTGCTTGGTGAGATCTCATGTCATGTAAAATTACACCACAGTTAGTTCCGACCCTGGGCAATCTGATTGGCTGAGAGACATTCTAGAAGTGGTGATATTGCATGATATTGGCACTCTGAGCAAAGCTCTTTAAGTATTACTCCGCCACATACACATAACCTGGCTAGGTTGGCGGTGGCTGACTTGACATGGCTTGTGCTAGTCTTCACCCTCCCAAAGTTGAGGACGTTACAAGTGATTGGGTAGAGTCCTAGTGGATGGGTGGGTTGATTGGCTACTACATTGAGAGAAAAATAAGTTAACAATAAAAAATAAGCAGCCTGAGTTGAAAACTTTATCTAAAAACAAATTCAAATATTTTGGAATGGGGTATAAAACCTTCATTTTTACTTAAGAAAATGAGGAAGATTCATTTTTTTCCATAGGATATGAACCCTTTAAGGTCAAAAAGATTTTGTTTAAGTAATTCTGGAGCACAGAGTTGATGCTATACAAATATTAATTGGAGAAAAATGGCACTGAATAGTTAGTTCAGTGAGTGTGATGAAACTTCGATACCAAAGCTGAAATAATGCACTATTTTTCCAGGTTCAGTGAGTTCACTATGCCGCAATGCAACGCGGCATTATCACTAGGCTTCCTGCGAGGAATCATCATAGTCATCTGCGCAAAGAGTCATCACAGCTAATGTCTCACTCCTGGCCAAGTCAAGTGACTCTAGGGCTGGTGACATTTCGGCCAACCAGCTGGTAAACGTGTGTGTGTGTACTTTGCTGATTGCTTTAAAGTGTCTTGGGTTGGAGAAAGGTGCTATAAACAGATACTGCTGTTCACAGTGATGTGCATCCTGTGCACCTGGGTCCACGTAGTTAGCCCTTTAATATTCTGCTCAACCATTTGGTAGAGCACATTTGAGTCACTATATCTTATTGAAGAAGGTGTTGAACTTAACACAATGCAATTGTGCCATGTCTACCAATCGGTAGAGGTACGTTAGGCTAAAAAACAACCACTAGAGGACAGAAATGTAACGTTTTATTGTCTGAATGCAAACCAGCAATGCTTCATAGCCATGCCACAAGGAATAAAGTGTATCAAATGCTAAAAAAAGCATTAGTGCTGATGCACCAGCACACAGATGAGTGTGATGTTTAAAAAGTGAACAAAATTAGCAGGTTATTGTATAGTGTTTGTATTTGTAGTTTATGTTCTAATTACTTTTTATTATTATGAGGATGTTTAAGGACTGAGCAAAAATATGTGAAAGTCCCAATAAATGATGCAAAAATTATCTGGAAACCCTTTACCGTGTTATTACAAAATCATACAATTGTCCTTTTACTGTCCATTTGCTCTCTTAAGTCATCCCTGAGGAAACTCTGGACACCAGGGGCCTCTGAGGTCAAAGGAAGAGCTTCACAGCCAGGAGCATCTGCCATGGCTCAGCAGAACCAGCATGACATAACACTCATTAAGGTAAATCAGACCCCGCAGTTATGCAATTTTTACATAACAGTGCCTCTAGAGAGCGCTCACAGAACAGGACTGAAGGCCACTGTCCGGATTCACTCATCTGTTGCTGTTTTGTACTCCAGGGGATGATTTCTCAATGCTAAAGAGCTTTTTCAATGGATAATATCTGCTGAGATGTAATCTGTGACCTGAACAAACATTCTTTTCAGTTTGAAAGATGTCACATTTTGCTCAGAGAGTCCATTGCCAACTGAACAGTGAGCTGTTGCAGATGTTTATAGAAAGACTGTTAAGTTTATAACTTATATCCGTAAGGCCAAGTAAAAAAAAAAAATTGGTGATCATCCTTTTTCACCAAAATTTTGGGTCGGGGGGGAGGTGTTTTTTTTTTTTTTTTTTTTGATGGTAGAAAAGTATTGTGGCGGCTCTTGGGGGTGTCGGCCAATCAGATGGCTGCGTGTCGTACGGTATTTGCATAAAGTTCTCTTGTGTGTTTATGGGGTCTATTTTGTAATTATTTGGGGTCTTTAAGAGGAGATTTTTGTATGTGTAATGATTGTTAGTTGTAGTCTAGTCTCTATGAGTTATTTTTAGTGTTTTAATTAAGTTACCGTTAATGTGTGTCTTAGTCGTACTAAGTCGTACTCATGTTGTAAAACAGTGAGCGTTTGCTACTGCACTTTCCTTTTTACTAAGAGAGCAGTAAAAGAGCATTTAGTAAGTAAATATCTCATCTTTTTTCTTTATTCTCTTCCCTGACGCTACAGTATGTAGCGAATATTAAAATGATGTTGAAAACTTAAATAAACCATGTTAAACATAGATCATGTTCTTCTCGAGTGATTTACAAATTCAACTGAAGTACGGAACGTCTCCCCGGAAGACACGAAAACGACCGGCCATTCGTATTAACAGCCACTAGGAAGTGTTACTGCTCATGTGCAGAATTGATTTGGGATCACGTCTTTGGAAGCATGCGAAATTTGAATGATTCTAGGCCAGACTAGGGTGTTTGGCGCGTTTTTTTGTGTAAAAAAAAAAAAAAAAAAAGGTCGGGTGCTTTTTAGAGGGTCGGGCGGGGATGATCACTAATTCTTTTTTTTTACTTGGCCTACTTGAGTAAATGAGTATTATTAGTGTTCAGAAAGAGTTAAATAATAAAACAACATGCAGAGGTCATATACACTCACTGACAGGAAAAAATATATAACTATAATATTAAAACTACTGACAGTCGATGCAAATAACAGGTTACCTTAACATGTGAAGAAAGAGAACTGGACAGGCGTTTCTGGTGATGCCAAGATGACTGGATCTCCAAAATGGCAGGTCTTGTGGGGTGTTAGCAGTATGCATTGGTTACTACCTACCATAACTGACCCAAGGAAGGACATTTGTTGAACCAACAGGGTCATGGACACCCAAGGCTCATTGAAGCATGTGAGGAAGGAAAGTCAGTCTAGTGATTCCTACAGAAGTCCACGCTGGCTCTGAGAGAAAGGTGTCAGAACACACGGTGCACAGAGTGCCCATGCTGACCCCCATCAACCACGGAAAGCACTACTGCAAATGAACAACTGACCTGGATGCAATTTAAGTAGATGATCTAGTATGACAGACCAGTGGTGGACAGATGCATTGTGGGAAGAAAGAAAGCTGGTAGAGGCAGTGTGATGCTCTGGGCAATGTTCTGTTGGGAATCCTTGGGTCCTAGCATTCACTACTTTAACATTTTTCAGATTAATCTACAACTCTGCTCATCACTCAAAGTTCAGTAGTTCAGAGCTGGGGATCCTGCGATTTCCTCTTAGCCCATTGATTCCCCAGTGATGGTGTATCAGCGGTAGTTTGAAAAGAGGTGGTGGCTACTTCACAAGCATCAGAGGAGGCTTGTACTTGTCTTCACCCTTCTTGAGTCAGGAACATTGGAAAATGATGGAGAGAGCCCCTATCGGATGGGATAGGTTAACTTGGTAATACTAACCACCAGGCCACAGCTGCCTGATTATTACAACTTCCTGCAAAACATTTGAAAGCAGTAAAATTTTTGCATCATATTATGATGGACTTATAATACTGTAAACTGTGTCCAAACTTTACTTTGACTACATGTAATATAACACAGTTATGAATTATAACTACATGTGAGAGTAAGAGAATCTTGTGCATTTAATTTTAATCAAATGTGTAAAAAAAAAAAAATACGTTTAACTGAGAAACAATAACAAATATAATGAGAGATTTTATTAATAGACACAAATGAAGAAAATCAGTTAATGTCCATCAGACTTGAGCTCAGCCGTTAGGGATGTATTGCCCTCTACAGGGAAACATTTGCATTACAGTCAAGAACCTGGAAAATCTTTATACTTAACTGTGTGACTATGTATGTGTGTGTGTGTGTGTGTGTGTGTGTGTGTGTGTGTGTGTGTGTGTGTGTGTGTGTATAAATAAAAAATAAGGCTGAAATTCGAATGTATGTATTTGTTGCTGGAATGTGCCTGTATGACTCTAGATGTCTGCAGTAGGTTGGTTAAAGCAGTGCACAAGAGCCTGGTGACTGGTTTTGTTCTCAGTTTTATTAGGTGGTGGGAAACAAGCCATTGTTTCTAGTATAAGGTAAAGTACTGACACAAATGCAAACAGTTAATAATTAATATTCATTTCCTTGATGTAATCATCTCAGACTACATACACGAGTGTCAGAACTGAATTGAACAGAACTGAATTCTATAAAAGATAATATTTCATTAATGATTATTGTATTAGTGATCATCAGTCCTGTGAAGTTGTGCTCAAATATTTGTCAGTGTAAAAATGGTGATTATGTTTTACACAGTTTCCTGTTTTACCTGCTGTAGCATGCCTGATCCAACTGACTGGCTACATTCCAAGCATTGTATGTGCAACATTCCCATGGAACATATAACAGGAAGGCACTGGAATGTATAATCCACTGCAAATACAGCCTTGCAAAAGTATTCACCCCCCATGGCTTTTTACCTATTTATTTTACATTACAACCTGTATTTAAACTGAATTGTATGTGATGAATCTGCACAAAATAGTTTAAGTTGAATTGAAATGAGAAAAATATAGATTAAAACAACAAAATCTGGAAATAAAAAACCTGAAAATTGGCATGTGCATATGTATTCACCCGCTTTGCTATGAAGCCTCTAAACATTCTGGTGCAACCAGTTACCTTTAGAAGTCACATGTTTAGTGAAATTAAGTTTACCTGTGTACAATGGTTTGTCAGTAGAATATATACACACCTTTACTGAAAGGCTCCAGGGACTGCAGCACCATTAAGCAAGAGGCACCACAAACCAAACACCATGAAGACCAAGGAGATCTCCAAATAAGTCAGAGACAAAGTTGTTGAGAAGTACAAGTCAGGGTTGGCTTATAAAAAAAATATCCAAATCTCTGATGATACCCCTGAGCACCATCAAATCTATCATCATCAAGTGGAAAGAACATGGTACCACAACAAACCTGCCATGAGAGGGCTGCCCAACAAAACTGTCGGACCGGGCAAGGAGGGCACTAATCAGAAAGGCAGCACAGAGACCAAAAAAGACCCTGAAGGAGCTGAGTTCCAAGCAGAGACTGGAGTATCTGTTCATAAGACCACAATAAGCTGGGCTTTATGGAAGAGTAACCAGAAAAAAGCATTTACTGACAGACAAAAATAGGATGGACTGTTTTGAGACCTTAATAAAATTGAGAATCTGTGGTCAGACTTAAAGATTGCTGTTCACCAGTGGAAACCTTCTAACGTGAGCTCAGCAGTTTTGCCTGGAGGAATGGGCAAAAATCCAAGTGGCAAGATGTGGCAAGCTCATAGAGACTTATCCAAAGCGACTTGTAGCTGTAATTGCTGCAAAAGGTGGTTCTACAAAGTACTGACTTTAGGAGGGTGAATACTTATGCACACTGAAGTTTTCTGTTATTTTGTCCTATTTGTTGTTTGCTTCACAGTAAGAAGAAAATCAGATGTTCAAAGTTGTAGACATGTTTTGTAAATGAAATGATGCAAACCCTCAAATAATCCATTTTAATTCCAGGTTGTGAGGGAGCAAAACATAATAAATGCCAAGTGGGGTGAATACATTCGCAAGACACTGTATGATATCTCGGTGGAGGGGAAAGCATTAAATCTAGTCTGAACATCTAAAATCATGTTCAGAATTTTGTAAGGTTATCATATAGTTAAATTTGAATTTTAATTAGATATTTTAGCTTGTTTTAAACAACTTTTTTTAGTAAAAATCTCACTGTGTTGGCCGACAATTTAACATAAATGCTTTAAACAGGAAATGATCTGACTTTAAGTTACTGAAAGCAAGTAATATCTATTCATTACATTCTCATTGTAATGAATATTACATATTAAGACTAGATTTAAGATTTCAAGACTTGCTAAGATATTCTTTGAAGTGTTAGAGAGCTGCTGGTACACAGACCTATAGAGGCACTGGCAAGGGCGTAACTTTGGGTCCAACATTGGGGGGGTTGAGCTGTCTGCCTATTTATTTATTAAATCATTTACTTTTCTAAAAGGATTCAGGAGATTTTGGGTTAACCGTATTAGAAATACATTGTAATGCTTTTACTATGTATTTATTTAACTTTCTTTGTATTTACTCTGCACCTTAAACAATTAAGAAATGCAGAGCTAGCTAACAGAGCTAGCTAAAATACCTGAACGTTTATTCATAGTGTGTCTGATACACAGCGGCATAGTTATTCAACAATCAGCTAACAATACATAAACATTTACCTCATTTTGATTTTTCCGCTTTTTACAAGGCGGTGTTGTCGACCAACAATGAAAAAATGTTTTTTGTCCACTTTTTGGTGCTCTTTTCGTTTTTTTTTATGACACCCACTCCCCCAGCAGCTGCTTGCACAAGCAAGCAAACGGTCAGGGTTGCCAGGTCCAGTAAAAAATATCCAGTCCAAAGTCAGTCTAAAACCCGCCCTTCAGAAGCTTGAACTAGCCCAAAATATGTCTATCACAAGTTTGAAGCAAATGGGAAAACATCTATGAGTGTACGACTTAGTATTTTGTTTATAAGGGATTACTTTATTTATTACGCTTGAATTTTCACCCGCCACTGGATTTTCAAACAAGTCCAATTTGGCATGAAACCTCAAACCTGACAACCCTGCAAACGGCGAGCGGTGCTGTTTGGTGGAGGTTGAATGATACCAAATTTTTGTGGGGAAAGGGGGGGTTACATTACCAAATGATTAAACATGCTAGTATTTTACCCAAAATTGATCACGAATAAAGAAAATTAACAAGTTATTCATGAAAGATGTTTTTGTAAATTGAAATTATGTGACTTTATTGGGGGAGTTATAGTGATTGGATCAGATTATTGGGGGGTCATAACCACCCTATCCCCCCCATCCCCCCCGCAAATTACACGCATGGGCACTGGATCATGTAACTGAAAAACAGCACAATTATAACTGCTCCCATTCCTTCTTTCTCAGCTCCACTCTCCGGATTTTACCACTCACTGTTTTTGGCAGCTGATCCACAAACTCAATCTATAATGCAACAAAGCTTTCAGTTAACAAATCATACAATTACACTTCACAAATCTGCTTAATTTACTTTTGGGAAGCATATTATCCTGCAGTAAATGCTATACTGATATCTGGACCATGTATTTATAGAGATCAGGCACAATCATTTCATCACTGTAAAGAAATGGTTAGATACACTGCATATGGGAGAAATGTAGAATTCATTACACACAAAAGCTTGAGATCCAGAAAACCTTTGTAATTAAATTACATTCACTCTTGCAAAGAAACTTGATTAAATTGTAAGTATAGAGCTCTGAAGATAACTTTCTAGCTTTCCAGGGGAATGTAAATTACAGGTACCATGTGGGAATAAAAATTAAAGTACCTTGCGGGGGTATTTATACGGAGCTGTGACCTTCTTCACATGTGCCTGAAGTTCTCTGATCAGTTCATTCTGGTCCTTGGATTTATACTCTGGAGTAAGAACAATAAATGCCTTCACAACCTGAGAGAAGACAAACAGAGAGAAACATAACAGATTCAGATTTCTCATCAAGAACATATATGATATGCTGCAAAACATTCGCTGTTTTTTTATTTTTCAAACTTTAAATTGTTAAAATTTCAAAATATCTATTGTCTATAGTTTATATATGGAATGACACTGCAGAAATGGCCTATTTTAAAAAGATTATTTCTGTGAAGTCAAGAAAAAACTATTTACATACATCTGCCTAATGAGTCTAGAGCAGTTCCACAATTTCAGCACCACCCATTTCCATGAAAAGTGGATGGATGAAGGAGTGGCTCAGCGGGCGAAGACGCTACCACTATGACCCGAGGATCGCGAGTTCGAATCCCGGTCATGCTGTTTGCCATCAACAGCCGGGTCCCAAGAGAGCAAAAAATTGGCAGTGCTCTCTCTGGGCGGGTAGATGGCGCTCTCACTCTCTTTATCACTTTCACATTGCAATGTCCGCTGGCTCAGGCGTCTCCCTGTGTGCCTTCCTCCGAGCGCGTTAGGCTCTACAGTGACGGTGTATCAGCGGTGGTTCGAAAAAGAAGCGGTGGCTGCATCACACGCAACGGAGGAGGCTTGTGCTTGCCTGCACCCTCCTAGAGTCATTGCAAAAGTGATGGGAAGAGGCCTAACGGAGGGGATGGGCTAATTGGCTACCACTACATTGGGAAGGGATAAAATTGGCAAAAACCTAGAAATAAATTATATTTTAAAAAAAAAAGAAAAAAAAAACAAAGAAAAGAAAAGTTGATGGATGAAGACAAGTTAGGAAATGGTTATTCAAAAATGAACAGTTTGGTACATAAAACCACACACATCATAAGTAGAGCTCAAGGAGCTGTAAAAAATAGGATTTTTTAAACAGATAAATGTGCATTTAGTGTAAACTTTATAATTCCATTGTCTTGCCAGCATAACAAATAAAGTGTCCACCAAAATGAAAGCAACGTGTTAACATGAGACTACTTCAACTCACAGCATTGGATCATACCATGCATCTTGGAGACATTCACTATAAAGCAGCATTTACATGACATGACATTTCCTACATCAAAAAGCACAGAACAGGGTTCTGCCCCAGAAGAAATTTCCACAAAACTGGTTTGATTACAATCCAGAAAATAGAGTCAAAAGATTACCAAACTAGATGTAGGTTTTATAATCTTAAGGCATTTTAATTTAAATTTATTGGCGATGATTAATGATGGACAATGACATTTATTATTGATGACGCTGATTATTAATGATGACGATGATGATTATTGATGAAGATTATTACTGAAAACGATTATTATTGACGATCATTATTGACAACAACGATGATGTTTGATGACAATTCTTATTAATAATAATAAGCTTCTAAAATAATTGTACAATATATAATGGCTATTATGAAATTAGCAGTAGCAGAAATAGCACTTTCTCATATTTACAACTGTGGCTAATGTGGAAAATATCATTTTATGGTTTTAACCTATAATTTGGCTATATAATACTATTCTTCTCTGACCCTTCAGTCTACTTCAGTCACCAAGTAACACTGTATATGATTTAGTTGTGACATAAGCAGATTACTTCTACACATTAAATGTTAAAGTTATATTAGTTATATTATACTGGAAAAACAGAATAGAGGTTAAATGCTTCCAAATTGGCCAATCAGAATTACATAACATTTTTATGGGCTGACAGAGGATGAGCTGCCAGTGGGAAAGAGACCAATTTTAAATTGCTGACACACTAATGATTAGCCTGGCGCACATTTAGCTTGTGTTAACTTGAACCCTTTTTCCTCATCTGATAATAGCTTTAGTCATCATCAGTGCTCTAACTGTATGAGGAATCAATAATTAATGTATTGCTGACTGCAGGCTATTGTTTAAGTTACCTCTCCTCTGACTGGATCAGGACTGCTCACCACAGCAGACTCGGCCACAGCATTGTGCTCTATTAAAGCATTCTCTACCTCGAATGGACCAATACGGTATCTGAAATAGCCAGAATCAATCAAAACCATTTACATTTAATTGTGTAGTTATGTACTAACATTTTATATAAAAGTGCACTGCTGTCAAAAGGCAAACATGCCAACAGTGCCAACCAGACCTAAAGTGACATTAGTTTATAAGATTATAATACTGTAGACCTTAAATTCTTAATTTGTCATTTGTATCTGTTATATTAACACAATACAAGAAAAAATTGAAAGAAAAAGAAAAATCTGGCTAAATGGCTCCCAGTAAAGTCTTCATCTTCACCATCATCACCCTTACATGTGCTCCTCACCCTGCAGACAGTATGACATCATCAGCTCTGCCAACAAACCACAGGTATCCATCCTGGTCCATCACCCCTCTATCACCTGTCAGGTAGAAATCGCCACGAAAACATGCCGCAGTTTTCTCTGGCTCCCCCTGCAGGGGACAAAATGAGCAGAATCAATGTTCAGCAATACCTCATTACAGCGTAACAGCAATTTGCAGTTGGCAATATCTGGCATCCTATTTGCCCAGTTAAGACAAAAACTAAATTCAGTACCGTGTACTCTGTGAAGAGGCAGAACGGTTTGTGTGGTTTGACTCTGATGGCCAGGTTTCCTTCTACTCCCTGAGGGACAACATGTCCTTCCTCATCCACCACCTACAGCCACAACAAAAATAACAACAAATAATCCCATGAAGGTCAGTCAACATTTTCATTATTTCTGTAATGGTTACATTTACCTGTACATCATAGGCCGGCGAGGCTTTGCCAAAGGAACCAGGTCTGATCTCCATGCCTTTGAAAGTACCAGCAATCAAAACCTAGTGAAAACAATAATATGCTCAAGTGGTAATTTATTACCAAAATGTGTTCCTATAAACCAACAACCTTATTGTGTAAATGCTATAAAATGTATTGTATGTTCACATGACTTGTGACTTTTGCAATGCTGACCAATAATAATATCTACTATTATGATGTATAAAAAATATATTACAAACTGACAATAATACAAACTGTTAATAACCTACAGCCCTTATAATGGGTTTAAATCTGGTCTTGTGTATCACTTTATTCATTAAAGGTGCTCTAGAATTTTGTATCTTGTTCACAAAGCTCAAAAAATTATTCATGAGCCCACCATAAAAGCAGCTTGTTTCAGGAAAATAAATACATTATATGGCACCTTTAAACTAAGCTCTCAAAGAATATTTCTTTAAGATTAGAATTTAAACAGAAAACTTATGAAAGCAGAATTCCAGAAACAGGATCAGAACTCAACTGTGCAGGAAAAAATGTGTAAACAGAATTAACATTTTCCATTTTTTTATCATTTGTAAACATCAGCATAAACAATACATTTATAAATGAAGTGAAAAATAATGCAATAATAATACATTTGTAGTAATAATGCTAAACTTTGCAACATTCCCTTCTAAGTAATGCCATCAAAACTACTTGAATAGCAGATTTAAAATACAGTCTCACAGTCTCTGTCTGCCCATATCCTTCATAGATATCCAGACCTGTGAGCTCCTTCCATTTACTCATGACCTCTGGGTTAATGGGCTCTCCTGCAGACAGACAGTGCTCCAGAGTCTGGAACTTAAACCTTGCACACACACACACACACACACATAGAAAACTCACAATACTGCTATTTATTTACTATTTCTATCCAAATCTGAACCACTTAAGTTCTGTTAACTTTAAAGTCCTTTTCAAAAGTTTGTGCACGCCTGGTTAAATGACATTTCATTGATTTTTAAGTGAAAATAAGTTAATTTATCTTAGAAACACACATTTATGCATATTTTAATGCATATGTTGTTTGATTACTGAATTACTGCTAAATAAAATTTAATCTGTGCATCAAATTAATAGAAACTGCACAAAAATGTTCAGAAATTATTTAAATTTTTTCCCTGTAGTGATTAAATGACATATTTTCCCCTTTGACTGTATGTTACTTCATTTGGCTTCATGAGTGTGATCAATTGAAAATATAGTTTTGGCCCAAGTTATTTTGATGTACGTTGAATTTTTTGTTAAGAAACTTAAATTCTATTCAAACAAATTATTAAACACGTTGTTGATGCATCACCTGGATGGATCCTCCTGCACTAACATCCGATAGGCTGTCGGAGCGGTGCAGAAGGTGCTGATGGGATACTTTGAGAGAGTCTAAAGATGAATGGCAGAGAAAAAAAATGTTTCAGGGTCTCATATTAACAACAGTCTCAATTAAAGCTCTACAGTAAAGGCCTGTGCTGTAGATGTAAATTGCTTGTGAATGTGGTGATATCTCTACAGTTTTGGTTCACAATAAAGTACAATAGTGCATTTACAAAGCAAATCAAAATGTTTTTCTTAAAGATACAGTGGTGCTTGAAAGTTTGTGAACCATTTAGAATTTTCTACATTTCTGCATAAATATGACCTAAAACATCATCAGATTGTCATACAAGTCCTAAAAGTAGATAAACAGAACCCAGTTAAACTAATGATTTAAATGTATTTTTATTTAATTATTTATATTTATCGAGGATCCAATATGCCATATTTGTGAGTGGCAAAAGTTCATTTTCAAACTTTCAAGCATCACTGTATGTAACTGAACAGAGATTAGAATTATATGGGAAACTGTAACATTGATGCATATTTAAATAGCATAAACAAACTTTCTGTGCTGACAGTTAAACAATTTTTTTTTTTTTTTTTTTTTTGGGGTGTGCTTCCAAAGCAGAGGTCTCCAACTCCAGCCCTGTAGAGTCACTGTCCAACATGGTTTGTTTATTTTGCCATCCAATTAAACTGGTATTGATCTGCTGCTATAAGTCAGGTGTGTTTCAGCAGAGTAATCAGTAAACAGTGCTGGATTGAGCTGGAGACCCCTGTTCTAAAATATAGTGTAAATATCTCCTTTCATAAAACATAGAAGAATACTAAATGATTAAGACAGCTTAATTCTTTTTAGAAAGACTATGTCACTAAGATAGTAAAGTAGAAATGGAATCAAAATAATCAAAATCAAGCCTCAACATCTTAGAGAAAAGCTCTAAACTTTTCTTGTAATAGTTTATTTTACCAATATGAGCAAACGTGGTGAAACTAGCCAGTTATCACATTTGTTAAAACACACCTTGAGAACAGTGTGTGTATTGAAGCGTGGCATATGATGTGTGAACACACACGCTCCCTGTGACCATGGAGCAAACACACTGCTCCATGCAGACTTAGCCCAGCCTGTGTCCGACGTATTCCAAAACACATCCCCCTCAGTGAGGTCTAACCAGTACCTATAAACACACAGAAAAAAAAGAAAGACCAGTCTTAGTGTTTTGTTCAGAAAAACTGAAACTCTTCTGTGTTGAGAGTTTGGAGTAATCTGTTTATTCTGAACAGGATTTTGT
Organism: Crenuchus spilurus; assembly: GCA_036984385.1. Taxonomy (NCBI): domain Eukaryota; kingdom Metazoa; phylum Chordata; class Actinopteri; order Characiformes; family Crenuchidae; genus Crenuchus; species Crenuchus spilurus. The sequence goes on from BRDA01002247.1 coordinate 143,975, forward strand.
ATTCATTGTATTTGTTCGCCACTGACCAGCGGGGGCCCAAGAGAACAAAAATTGTCCATGCTGTCTCACATCACTTTCACACTACAATGTCCACTGGCTCAGGTGTCTACTGATTGGTTGACCAGAGCTGGGGATCCTGAGCTTTCCTCTGAGCACATTGGTTCCCCGGTGACAGTGTATCAGTGGTAGTTCTAAAAGAGACGGTGGCCGCATCAAACACATCGGAGGAGGCTTGTGCTAGTCTTCACCCTCCTAGAGTAAGGGACATTGCAAAGTAATGAAGAGCCCCTAGTGGACAGGATGGGGTTTTTTTGGCTACTAGTACATTGGGAGGGGAAAAAATTACTAGAAATAACTAAATTTTAAAAATAAAAAAATGTTTCTGCACTGGAGCCGTTTCTCATCTAAATACAATACTGTATTTTACAGCATTTAATACTGTAATTTACAGCACAAGCAAAGTTACAACACATGCAAATAACACGTACAAGGACACAAAAGATGTGCATATATGTATGTTCTGTACTTCGAATGGCTGTGGTGTATGAAAGGTAGTGCTTGGTGATAAAATTATCATTTTTTTCATGATCATGTTTTCCTCGATGACGATGATAAGCCGGGACAATAGAATTCGATAAGCATTAACGTTCATTTCCATTTCACGTCTAAGCAGCTTGATAGTGAGTTCAGAAGTCTAATACTGCTGCTTGTTAGCTCCTCCTCCACCAAAATGCACTGTTGTGTTTAAGACAAGCTGTGATTGGGGGAGAGAGCACGAAGTCGCTGTGTGTGTGTCTGTTTGTGTGTGAAAGAGAAGGTGGGGGGCTCGCTGTGTGTGTGTGTGTCAGCTTGAGTGCTAGCATTAGCATATTAGCTTGGCTCACTAGCCTGTTGTTATTTTGGAGTGGCTGCGCCCGACAGCAATCACTGTAAGTTTCAACAATAAAGCGACGACTGTAAACATCTTTCTCATCCATCTTTTAAACGCATCCAGCCGGATGCTACCTTAGACATTAATACCTAGACGCGGGTTGGCCCGTTGATTGACTGGGTTGGCCCGCTGATGTAACGTAACTCTGTGTCTGCCATATTGGAAGAGGCAAAGCTGCGCTGTGAACTAATACAAGTGAATGGACTGAACTTCATAAATCGCCTTTCTACAAAGTTATTTAAGCTAGTGCGTTCATTCACACATTCAGATGTGCACTAGTATACACTGGGAAACTTTTAGTTTCCTACTTTGATCCCCTTTTTAACTGTAAAATGGTTCGAAAAACTCCACGCAGCACCAGAGTGCAGCATGTCTCTCTTATGCTATTTTGGTCGCTTTTGCCACTTCCAATATGGCGGCGATGTTGACAGATGAGTCAGCGCTCAATGCCGCATCTAGGTATATAATGTCTACAATATATTGTATAGGCTACAATATTATGTTCTGACAGTAAACAATGTACTATTGTAAATAGTAACATTTCATGTATGTAGTCTGATGTTTTTAGAAAGATGTTTAAAAACTGTGACAGTGTTAGAAAATTTAATATCGTGATAATTATCGAGATTGATCAATATAGAAAAATTTATCGTGATAAAGTTTTTGGCCATATCGCCCAGCTCTAATGAAAGGTGACATAAATAAACTTGCTTTGCCTTCATTTCACACTGTTAATATTGAAGTCAGTAACTAAATGTTATTACAATAATTTTACCCTGTAATTCACTTCAATACAGAAAAAAAGTAATGACATCACTGTAATATTACCAAGTTAGCTTAACTTTGCTAAATAACATTACCACAGAAAACACCATGCTGCAGACAGTGTGAAACCCCTCAAAGTGATGCATAAAATAGGCCAGATCCATAAATTTCTCACTGAAAAGCACTACATGAGCTTAGCTTTGACAGATTATATTATTTACACAATTTAGAAGGGAACCAAATTAATAGATTTTTAAATTATGTCATATTTTTTCTATTGTGCATGTACAGTACTACTGCTTTTTAATAAAAGCAAAATTTTTCTTATGCAATTAGTCAATGAATCAGTGGAATATCATTATAATATTTGATTAAAATAATCAATAGCTGTATCCCTACAAATATAATTAATAATAAATGTGCATTTCCATTTAAAAAATGAATCTTTTATAGCCTCGAGTGGCTCGTGTGATAGAGAGAGTCAAAAAATGGGCGGGTCAACTGGCTACCAAACACATTGGAGAGGAAATCAGGTAAAAATGAATAATAATAAAAAAAATAAATACATCTTTTGTAGAGCTTTTTTGTTGTTTTTTTAACTCTGGTTTATATCAACAGTAATGTTAATTCTCTTCTAAAATAAAAAAAAAACAACAACACACACAGACCTGCCATTGACAGTGAGCCCTAGACCAAAGCTGCAGTGGCTGTGAAGGGTCATTTTGGGGGAGCCGGTGGTTCCACTGGTGAAAAAGATGGTCATTGGCTCTTCACTCTTCGTGTCCACACACTCATGATCAGCTGAGGCTCTCCTGCACATGAAAACAATACCAAAGCTTTGAAAATTGCATGTTTATCCACCAGAGGCTCACAAATCCTCTCCTCACAATACCGCACCTGGGCTCTTTGCATAAAGATCAGAGTTCCATGAAATTTCAATGGAAAATAAGAACTGGAGCTAATCCTGAAGTGCCTATGGAAATAACAACAACAATTCCTGATAGACTCTTATGAATGAGGGAGTAGAATCCCGTTCTATCCTCTTCCTCTCATGCTCTTTCATCTCAAATTTTCACCCAGAAACTGGGTTAGCAAAAGGATTCAGATTTCAGAATTACTTTTTCCTGTCCTCAATCAGCCCTGCTGCCTTAACTACACAGAAAGCAGAGTGCATGTAATGCCCACTGACAAAATCTATAAAAACACTTAAAATGCCACATTTCATTTAAAAAAATATACTCCATATACAGTAAAGACACAAAAACAACCTGCTCTGAGTCCATCATGGCTGTAATGTCACGACCACCAATACATCTAATAGCATAGCTCCAAAAACTAAACATTGTGTAAACGTTTGTTCATAATTTAATTTTAAAACATAAATAGTCAGATTTTATAATCATTACATGTAAATTAACATGTTTCTCTATATACTTTGTTGGCCTCCATTCACTATGTTCATCAATGACCAGTGCAGGTGTTAGTTGGGTGGTGGATCATTCTGAGCACTGACACTGACGTGGTGGCGGCATGTTGCATTGGTATGAGTGGGTCAGGCACAGCAGGGTTACTACTGTTCAGTGGAGCTAAAATGCACAACGAGTGTAGATACAAGGAGGTGGATTTAATGAAGTGGTTGATTGGTGCATACACATTTACATTTTCATACATAAAAGGAATACTGTTACCCCATCAGAGCTGCAATGCTGCCCCACCCTGGACGCTCCCTGTTACACAGCAGGAGTTTAGAGGTCAGTGCGGGACACTGTGGAGCCACAGCTTCTAACACTGGAGCCATACTCTCATCTGTGATAACACACTTGGCCCCAGAGACCTGTAGACGGTGCAGGATATCTCTGGCTGTGAGCTGGGAGGTACCAGGAATCAGAACTGTACCTAAAAACGAAAAGAGAGACATGACAGAAAAAACCTAGTGTTTAAGATCTCACGTTTTTCAGGTTTTCTTCTACTGGAATCATTTACTGTGTTCATATTTTTCATTGAAATAAACTGGATTTTAATTAACATTGGATACTTTCAGGTTATTGGGTTACATTTATGAATGGAGGAGAAAAATACAAAAAAAAAATTTTCATCCAAAATGTACATTTTATAGAAGTTTTGTAGTGTATTTAATTTTATACAACTATTTCTTTTAAGTTTACTACATGATTCCTTGTGTTCCTTCATAGTCTGGATGACTTGGATGTTAATTTACAATGTAGGTGGGGGGGAGTAAAAAAGTAAAAAAAATAAAATTAAATTAATAAAATTAAAAAATACAATAAAAATTTTATGTGTCCAAACTATTGACTGGTACTACTGTATCTTGTATCTACACTCATTGTACTCATTTTACCATATAAACACACTTTGTAATTGCAAAACTACAGACTGTATGTTTATGTTGACATTTACGGCATTTGGCATTCTGGATCTGCTGCAGGGGCATGATGGCTCGCATAGGAAGACCAGTCAGAAGCAAGTTGCAGTAGTCAAGTCCTGAGATTACAAGAGACTGGACAAGCATCTGGATGGCATCCTGACTTAAAAAGGGTTGGATCCGTCAACTGTTGAAGAGGAAGAATCTGTAGTCCATCGGTTTCTCTGTATACTTTGTATATTGTCTGGAGACAGACCGTGCAAATCTGTTCAGTGGTCAGATGAGCACTGTTATCAGTGTCAAATTTGTTTAAATTTAACAAATAGACTTAAATTCATCGCTGAAAAAATTAAAAATCGTATAATCTAGTTTAAAGTAACAGCTCATCTACAAAAAAACAACATTACTTTTTAATATAAATTGTTGAATAGGTTGGTTTTTAGCTCATAAAAATAAAAAATTCAGAACCTTACATTATTCAAATATTTCATTTAGAGTTTAAGTAAATTACTATTCAAATAGTATCAACTTTACAAGCAAAAAGGCTTGAAATATGTTATTTTATTTGTAATGAATATCACATGTATTTATATACTTTTTGAGTGACATTTTCAACACAAATTAACTTTGAGATTAACATTTTTGGATAGTACAAAACTTCACAAATGTCATTATAAAATAGAAAAAATATATAGGATATAGTGCCTTAAGGTTCCAACTCCTGGTGACCATATGGACAGTGCTTCTCCAAAATATCCTGTTCAATTTTGGGCTTATCTACTGTTTTTTTATTTCTTAGAAGACAATGACCAGAATCCACAGTTGTGCCTCTACACAGATGACAGTGCTGCTAATGGAGAAAGCTCCTACACTCCACTGTGCAGTTATGATTTGACAAGCTTACAAAACTCAAATATCTGAAAGTAAATTTTACCTGTTCTGAGACAGGCAATATTGACCAGCCACCACTCTGGAACTCGAGGGAGCACCAAAAAGACCCGATCTCCTCTTGCCAATCCACATTCTCCCGTTAGAACATTAGCAAGCCTTCTAGAATGGAAGCCCAACTCCTCAAAGCTCCATCTGATCTCTTTATCAGCATCATTCACCCACCAGAAAGCAGGCTGAAAGGGCTTTTCACCTGCCTGTAATGAAACAGAACAGTACAGAATAGATGTCACACAGATGTTACTTGGGGTACGATAATGTGAATCAAAGTTTAATAGCATTAATCATAAGATAGCTGTAAATAACTAGATGTGGGTGACATGGCAAGAGAGATATCGGTATTTTGACAGTGCACTGATGCCTAATGAGTGTTTTTAAATTTCAGTCGGGTACAAATGACTGTCAAATCTACAGCACCAATGTAGGAACCAAGAAATCGAGAAAACTACCTTCTAAATTCAGGCATAGTCAATATCTCATTCTGAGCCAATATCTAATTACTCTTATTTGAAAATAATAATGAGCCAATATCTCAAAAATAATGAGCTAAAATCTCAACATAATCACTATGTATCACTAGCATGCTAATATCAGAAAAATGACTTTGTATGTCAAAATAATGAGCTAATATCTCAAATAATGACATTGTATCTTAAAATAATGAGCTAATATCTCAAAATAACGGCCATGCATCTTACAATGAGCTAATAACTCAAAAAACAATCACTGTGTATCTCAAAATAACGAGCCACTATCAGAAAAATGACTTTGTATCTCAAAATGAGCCAATATCTCAAAATAACGACCATGTATCTCGAAGTAAGGAAAATAAGTGTTGATATCTACAGAATGCAGAAACATTTTTTGTCAAATAAACAGTAGAACTGAAATTAAAAACCTGTTTAAGTGCTGCACAGATGTAGGATCTAAACCCTCCTGACTAAAGTAAAAGCAGAGAAAAGGTGAACGCTGTTAAACGTGCTGCAGTCTGTGAGCTGATACCTTCTCTTTTCTTTCCCAAACGTCCAGCACATCTCTGGAGAAGTTAAAGCGGACCGGAAGCCGAGGCTGGTAAGAGTGTCTCGCACTGTCGTAGTCTGTGAAGTTTTTAGCAGATGTTTTGTGTCTGACTGCTGGCAGCCATGTCCTCCTCACTTTCACAAAACACACTCGAGGAGGACACGCAAACAAGGACATTTTCTAAACAACACAGCAGAACACACAAGAAAACAGCAATTTTAATCATAAACAGCAGAAAGGTCTGTAATCCTGCCTTATCTAGTCTCCAAATCCCCATGCACAGGGTTGCCAGGCCCAGTTAAATTCTCCGGCCAAAAACCCACCCTGAAATGTGTCAGACCGAGGAAACAGGCTCTACTAGTGCCCCTCACAGCTGAGTGAGCAAAGTTCAGTTCCGTCAATAAGTAATCTTACACACACTCATGTTAAACACAATTATTGGGCACGCTCATAAAAAAATGAAATTACATTCAAATGTATGGATTACTGTAAAACCTGCTCCAGCCATTAAAATAGAAAAAAATTGTCAACTGATGAAGCTTTTTATAATGAACTACCATAAAAATTAGATTAATAATAACTGATCAAAAATAATTGCCAGATTAAAGAATTGCAATCTCCAGTCGTCATTGTGGCAACCCCAGCAACACACAAATTGTTACATGTGAACATATTTCTACCTGAAAACATTCAATTTAAAATGAGATTTTTGGGTCAAATGTCTTTATAAAAAAATACTTAAAAAAACTTGTTCAGATTACATTTTGGATACAGAAGTGTTCCACACACCACATGGATTTTCAACAATTAGCAATAGGTAGAAACAGGATGCTAACTTTTTATTCAAAACCTTTTATTCAAAGAGATACAAAGTTGACTATTGAAGTTAAGGCTTTGTGTCTATGAAGCAGCCATATGCATCATAAATAAGTGAACTGAGCTATTTTTTTAATAGCTGTAAATATATTTTTACTATGGCACCAATTGTTTTGGCACCAACTGTTGTAAATATTTATTTGTTCTGGGTCCCAGGGTTTGAGATTATTTGAAGAGATGTTTCTCCCAGCACCAGTTGAAGAAAGTCAGGAGACCAGCGAAGGGTATAAGATTCTTCTTTATTATTGAAGATGAAGTTTCTGATGATGTGATGGCAGTATCTGTTAGACCAGATTCCTGCAGTCTCTCTGGTCTCTGCTTCGCTGTCTAAATTCACTGTGTAGAAGTCAATGTTTTTATAGAGAATGCAGCCCCCTCAAGATAACAGTGATGGATTTGATTAGCATTGTCTTAAGAGTCAACACTCAGCACAAACATGTGATCACTTAGTGCCGACATTAAAACTAATACAGAAGTAAGGAAAGAGCTGATTAATAAAGACTAATACAACAAAATTACAACAGTCAATGACCAAATTTAATAAAATTGTAATTCAGCCTGGTAGACTTTTAAAAAAGTGCTGACTCTACACAGCTCATCACAAATTGTTTTATTAAAATACAAGCCATTAAAAGAAAATGTTCTAAAAAAGATTAAATACGATTCAATAGGGACATTATAAAAAAACATGAAACAGAAAAAGGAAACAAGAGGAGAAATCAGAAGAAGAATCAATGGCGCAGACGAGTGCGTCGTGTGCGCGAGATGGGTGTGGTCACTTTTGGTGTTTCACTGTCTGCCATGACAGCATCTGAAAAGAAATAAACCCAGATGAGAAAATGCATCACCAAACCTCAAAGCAAATTAATTGAGGGCTGCTGCAGTTACAAATAATATAGCTGTTAATACTTAAGGTCATAATAAAGAGAGATGAATTACAGAAACATTTAGAAGTGTTTTCAACAAGCAACAGTCACGTAAGCAAAATATACACTTTTTAGGAATAAATACTACTACTACTACTACTACTACTACTACTACTACTAAATAAATAATAACCAAAATAATAAAAATGACCTTCTTCCTCAGTCTCTTCTTCATCGCTGTCAAATTTTATGACCGTTTTCTTGCGTGCGTGAGAGCGTTTAGGGGTCACCAGGTCACTTTCATCCAACCTTGGCTTCCCACGTCCTGAGATACAGAAATAGGGATGGAAAGAGACAGACAAGTTTTTATATTCCTATGTGAAGACTGAGCAAATCTTGGTGACCAAATGGTTAATTTTGGGTCTTCTTGTCCACAAACAAACCTGGGTCTTTGAGTGAGTGTGCATTAAGCACAGGGCATGCATGTACTTTGGTGTGCGTTACCTCGTGTTGGTCTGCGAGTGTTCTTCGGCAAAGGTGTTTTCTGGCTTTGAGTCCGATCCTCTAGCTGCTGCTCTCTCTCCTCATTTTCTATGTTCTCTAGACCTTTAGTGTGCACAACAGTCAGCTTCTTCTCAAAATCCTCCACTTGATCCTGTAATACAAGTAGTGGACAAAGGGGCATGAGAAACATTCACTCAAACACTTTACTACAAACCAAATGTTGCTCAACTATTACATTCTTAGTCTGCTTGCTGTAAGTGGGGCTAGAGGGCAATTTGAGTAATTTTGGGTTTGTTTGTTTTTTTAATGCAAGATACTCCCAACACACTTCCCAAAGTCTTACACAGAATGTCTGATCAATACTATACACTACTTCCAGCATCCATTTTTTTAAAACAAAAACAAAAAACATGGGTAAAAGTTGGAAATGTAAAAAAATCCTGGAAGAAAGAGCTGGAGGATGCAGGGCAGTCAGGTCCAGGGTGAAGCTCTTGCTATATTCCAGGAGCAATATCTCAATTTTGATGATAAAAGGAATGCACTTTTATAGCGCTTCTAATTTGTATATGGATGTGTATAAAGATTATGCACAAAATAATCTTGATTTACATCATTTTATTGTAACTTTGAAAAACATTTTGTACTAAACCAATAAAATCTCATCAAAGTGTAGATTTATTAAAAATCAGTGGCTGTATCAGGTCACATGGTCAATGTTTGTGGTTAACAGCATGCCATATAAGGACACTTGATATTTCTGTAAGGACGTAAAGGATTTGATTGGTCGAGGGTGTTAGACATCTGTGATTTCGTCAATTTCCGTGATCATTGTCACAAAGAATGTCTTGGAAAAAAACAGAATGGCCTAGCTAGCGAACACACTGCTGGGCAGTACAGCACGCTCATAGCCACAACTCAAAAAGTCATGTAGTGTGAACCTGGCACTCCCTCCCTCCCTTACTTTCCTCAATGGATCTAGACCATTTGGAAAACTGACCCCTTTGGTTAAAAAAAAATTCTGAAACTTACGGAGAAGTCCGGGAAACTTTTAGCCACGAAAAAAGAAAGTTTGTCACCACACACCATCATTCAACCATAAAGCGCAAACACCACCAGACATGTCATATCTGCAGTACCTTAAATTGAGGTTTGGCTCTGCGACGGAGTTTGGCCAAGATGGAGAGCAAAGGCTGGTACACTGCATCCTCAGTGAGCTTATCACTGTAACAGTCCCAGCATTCTTGCAGCTTCTTAAATCCTCGCTCACACATGGAGAGCAGAGACAGAGACATGGCCAAGTCTGCCCACTGACGCTCTGTCCTAAGAAAAAAAAAGATAATTATTACTTTGTGATTAATGCTTTAGTTCTGTGTTTTATGTGAAACCCCATTAACAATGTATTACATGCACACACTTACATTAACTAGTCTCTCTCACTCTCACACACACACAATAATTCAGTGCCTTACTTTGCAGTTCTGAACCGCTGACAGAGTTTCTCCACCAAACTCTCTGTCTGTCTCTCTTTAGTGATGTAGGAGAAGAGCTGCCTGTGAGACAGAATAAATTCAGTAATTTCAAGAATTTAAACAAATAAAATATTAAACAAACATTCACTCACTTCATAATGGTGTTGAAATCCTCCTCTTTCATTCCTCTCTCTGGATCCGACAATCGGCTTATGATGTCTGGCAGAAGGTTGTAGATGGCATTATCCTGAAAAAGAATATATGTACATTATTAAACAAAGAAAAGGTTGAACATTTATTTTTAATCGTCTTATTTAACTACTTCAATGACAGATCAAAAGTTTTGATTTCCAAAGTTCAAGTTCCAAAAAAAAACTTTTTTTTTTTTTCTTTATAAATAAGACGTACATTCTGACTAGTTCTGATTTGAAATGACTGATTAGTAGTAATAACAAAAATAATGCAAAAGCTAACAAAAAGGTGTACATTTGAAAATTTCAGCCACGCCCGTTAACCTGTTCAGTAGCAATTCAAGACTGAAACCAAAATCTGATGAACTGTGTTCCTACCTTTGCAGAGAGCTCATTGAAGAAGTTAAGAGCAAGGCTGATGATGTGCGGCTCTGGGTCGAGCAGGAGCACAGCAACTTCACTAACTTGACCTTTGACTTTCATTACATCCTTCAGCACCAGCTGGGTGAGAACTGTGATGGCAGTGAGACGGACTGACGCACTCTCATCACACAGTCTGCAAAGATGTACCAAATAAATGATTTAGTCATATGATTGTTGCTCAGTTCTACACATCTGCAATAAAATATAAAATACACTGCTCAAAATCACACTGTGTAATCACAGTACAACAACATATCAGTTAAGAAATATCAACTTGCCCAAATAGGAAGCATAAGCAATTGTGAATCAACTTCACCTGGTTTGGTGCGAGTGTGACAGCAGGTACAATAGAGAGACAACGGCAAGACAAGCCCTCACCCACCAAAAGGAATTGCTGGACACACCATTATTCTCTCCTTATCCTGCCTGACAGATTTCTCTGAAGTTTAGCATTTTCCTAGTGTCCTTGTCCCTACTGATAGCAAGGTAGTACCTACTGCCCATTCAGGTTGTACAGATACTCCAGTTCATCCAGAATGGCACATCCATATATGCACATGAACGAGTCTGGAAACACCATAGTGAATCCTCACACCTAATGTCTAACCATTTGCTGGTGCAGTGAGCCTTTGCTCCCACCCTGGTGCACATGAATAGTCACACTGATTAATTGCCATTATGACATTCACACCAATTAAATCAGCTTGTTTTCAATTTTTTTTTTACTTTGTTTTTAGTGTGATTTTGTGCCCAGTGAGTCGATTTTGGTTTCCATTTACTAGGGGTGTTAAAAAAACAAACAAAAAAAAACATTTGAATCGGAAGTCCGTTTTGACTTTAATGACGTGAATACATCGGTACATGGACCCCTGAACTGGTCAAGCAGGAACCGGCCAATGGCCCGTTTAAATAGCTGTCAGTATTTTACTGTTTCTGAATTCACATGTCAAATACAACTTGTTCTCTAGTATTTCATTAATCTATTTGAATGCAAGCAAAAACATTTTTAGTATTATGTTGAATTATAATGTAAAATTATCATCTATTTTAAACAAGTAACTATCGTATTATTTCCTACCCTGTTATAATGAACCAAACTGTATCAAATTCTACTCAATCAAATCAAACTGAATCGGTGTAATTTAAAATATATCGTTTCTGAATATCTTACCACATGAATCAAGACATGTATCAGATCATTTATTGGACAGATGCACACCCCTACCATTTACCATTGTTACACCATTTTATCCTATTAAAAAAGTCATTTATGTAAGTAAAGATTTTCTACGTTCAAACACTTGTTCACTGATCTCATGTATAATTTAAGTGTTCCCTTCATTTCTTTGACCAGTGCATTTACCACCCAAGTAGCCACTCTTGGTTATTACCTTCTTGGGTAGGCTTGTTTATTACTTTTTCCAGGTAGAAAAGTGCAGTAAGGCCCATCAGTCTTATGAAATGACTGTCTGGTGAAGTAAATTTGCCACAGTACCTGGCATATAGGTTGGGGGTCCATGGCTCCAAAATGTTGGGAAAGCGAACAGTCAGGTCTCCAAGGGCAATAATTGCATTTGCTCTGACAACTGGAAGCGTTGATTTCTCCAAGACGGTGAAGAGCAGACGGATGCTATCCTTACATGTTGTTGGACTGATAAAAGGGAGGGAAAGAGAGGAGCAAATAAATGTTTAATTAGAAATAACAGCCGCCTTGAATGGCTCAGCAGACTAAGGTATTGACACCATGATATGAGGACTGCATGTTTGAATCATGGGTCATGCCGTTTGCCATCGGCAGAAAGAGAGCAAAAACATTTCTGCCAGTAGAAACACGTTTTTAAACTAAACCTTGCTTAGATATACATACAGAGAAACAATACAGAAAAAAGTAAGTGTGGTTTACCTGATCATCATGTACTGGGAGAGAGCAAGGCAGGCTGAAGTAGTGAGCTGTGTGTGAGAGTATCGCCCAGGAGAGCTGCACACTTTCACCAGGAGAGGCAAAAACATACTCAGCATGTTTCCATCTTTACACAGAGAAAGACCACATTAGTCAAAAACAGTTCTGTAATCTATAAAGCAAATCACATAAAAGAAACTGACAAAGCTTCATCAACCAATACAGTCAATAACTGATTAAACCAGTTCTCACCAGCCAAAAGCTCAGTTTCACAGATTTTCCGAATGAAATCTGCCTCAGTATCCTCTGCTGAAGCACCAGTCAGCCCAAGCTCCTCCTCCACACAGCTGTCATTGGCCTCCTACAAATTATGCAAATGAGAAGTACAGCAACTTAAGAGTTGCATTAAAGGGTTCAGCTACGAATACAAATATATAATTGCTTAGTAGTGAAACTGTAGTTGTGTGAAAAGGTGCAACAAACATTTCACAACTTGGATTTTACCGGTTGCTCAAACCCAGAACTATGAACATGGAGCTTATCTAACAAAATTATTTATTTATTATTTAAACTTCACTAACTTTCATGTTTACACTGTGCAATACCGCGCTCAATTTTGCGGCCACAGGCCAAATTGCGCATCACATGAATTTCTCTGGTTGCGAGTTAAGATCAGAAGAAGTAGAATGTACAATAAGATGTACTTTGCATCATATGGGTTTAGTGACCACTTCCGAGTTCTGGCAGTGTCCGAAATTCTGAATCAAAATCTCAGTGTGACTGCCACTATGAGGCTTGTTTAAAAGCAATGAGAGGAAGCCACAGAATGATGTAAAGTTCACAGAAACACAGTAAAGTCCATGGCAAGGCATGGGGTATGATGAATTATGCCTACAAAAAATCAGGCATAAAAAAATTAAATAAAAATCTCTATACAGGTTAACCAACCATACCCACCAAACCAAAAACTCAAAACTCCAAGCTTTCTTTTTTTTCCCTTTTTGAAGTGTTTCTCTTCTGAGGCATCGTGAACCCTAAGTTCTAATTGTAGATCTGCTTATAGAGGACAAATGCCAGTCATTTCCATTAATAACAGATGCATCATTATAGAAACATTACAGAACAATATGACAAAAAAAAAAAAAAAAAAAAAAAA